>JAPYYR010000019.1:0-100261 GCA_030523065.1 Aphidius colemani | reverse complement strand
AAATAATATGAAATAAATTAAATTGATTTAAAAGTTTTTTTGAATAATACATCGTGGTTCAAGGAAAAATAAAAAAAGCTTATATTTATATGAAACATTAAATATACTGGTTGGAAAAAACACAAAGACACTATATATTTTGCACTCGTAAGCCGCAGTAATCCATTCACGCTGTGATGATGAATAAAATGTGAATAAGGGTGTTCATTGTTGTCTGAAAAACCTTAACTTATGATTGTTGGCGAATTGCTTGAAGCCTTATATGTATACAGCGTCAAGTTGCATTCAAAATTTTATGCTTTAAATTATAAATTGTTAAATGTTATATTTAATTTTAAATGTCTATAAAAGTTCATATACAAAAGACAGTCAAATTAACATAATCATTCAACATATATTTACTCTGCAACTTCTATATAATTTTTTTTAGCATCTTCAAAATTAATTCACTAATATTTGCTTTTTAAATTTCATGATAAAGATATTTTAAGTATATTTTTATGGCAAAATTATAGAAAATTTTGATAAAGAATTTATTCCAAATTGCGGCACTAAAAGGAAAATATTTATATATTTTTTATTTCAATTTGTTGATAGATTTTTACTGTAATATTATTTATACTCTGTTGGTATAGATTAAATATAATATTAAAGTTAAAAAACTAAATAACAAATAAAGTAGAAAAAAAATCATAATAAACAAAGAAAATACTTTGCAAACATACGAGTACTCTTGACGTCAAACTCTTTTATGCTCTGTTCTAATCGTACATGGATGAAAAAACAATAGCTTGGCCTTTTCTCTCTTCACAATTGCAATGTACTTATGCTGAAGAAAGAGTGGTACAATATATATACACAGTGTAGAATGAATTTTGTTGTTATTACACTAACAGAAAAGAAAAATCAAATACTGTTAAAGTCACATTATACTGCACATGCCATAAAAATATTTTTGTTACTTTACTTTTGTTTTTTAATTCTTGGCTTAACAAAATTTTTTTAAAAAACAGAGTTGCATTAATAAAAAGTCAAGTAGTTAAATGTCAAGGAAAAATAAATTTTGGCAAAATACATTTGGATAAAAATCATCAAAAAAAAAAAAATACGACAATTTCAAGTGTTCAAAAAAACTCGCATGTATTTCACTCAAAGGGTGGATTTTTCTAAACTTGTAATTTATGAATTTTAAATTTAAATAATAAATAAAATTGATTTTTTTTTTTTACATTATAATATTTTTATCTTTAATATTTCAAAAAAAAATTGTTTAAATAAATCTAAAACAGTCAAACAATAATCACACAAACAATAACATTTTTTTTTGTTGTTTTTTCTTTTTTTTTTTTTTGTACATAAACAATATTAGGAATTTGGCTTTATTTAAAAAGAAATAATTCATTCAACGACTATGATGATTATCCACGAGTTAATTATACGTCTTAAGTATTGAAAATTTTCATACTTAGTGGGTGACTACAACCACAGGTCCCATATCCTGTTTACTTTGTTTGTTTTTAAAATCACAAATATAAAATAACATTTTAATTATTGATTGTTTTAATTTTCTATAAATAAATGCTGCATTGGATTACATAAGTCGACAAATCCCTGTAAATTTAATTTACGTATAAATTTTAATATTGCATTTGAGTCATAATTCACAATCATTATTATACCAATGCAGCAACTTAATTTTTTCATATTTTTTTTGGACTAAGTTATTTATCTAATTCATCAAACAAAAAAAAAAATTACATACAATTATTAGAAAATTGAGATATTTTGATTCCCAGAGTTAGAAGTCATTTTAAATTCGACTGCACATTGTAAATGTTTTGGTGTTTGTCAATTTATTTATTAAATACTGTTAATTTTTTCTGCTAAATAAAAATCATTGCTTGTTAAATTATAAGCTACCCAATTATATTTTTATATTTTTTTATTTGGACATGTCATAATTAATTTAGCACAATAATTTGACAGACTTTGATTTCTTAATTGATTTAAAATCTATTTAGCCCACGACTGACCAGTACTCTGACCTATTGAAATTAATTGTTTTATTCTTTTTTTTTTTTTCAATTAAAAAAATCATCATTATCAAATGGATCATTTTTTCTAGCAAATATATTAACTGATTCGGATTTTTTAATATTATTATCTTTAATTTTGTTATTGCCATATGTAATTTGTCTTTGATCTTTCATCAAAGCTGATGATGAATTAATTGCACTATCAGCTTTGAATGCAAAAGCATCATCATCGAACCTTGGAATTGTATTTGGAAAAAAGTCTCTACCATCATCAGAATCAAAACTATCAACAGGCGTTAAATTCTCACTGTGACCAACAACATCTTCTTTGATTGGTTTTGTTTCAGATATTAAAATTTTTTTTTCTGAAACATTACTAGTTACACTTTGTCGAAAATCATCTTGAAAACAATTTGAACGATCAAATTTTTTTGTATATTGTTTTGTATCTTCTTCAATGGCAATTGGACTCATAGATCGTTGTGTTGGTATAGCAGATTGTAGCATACATTCACGATCTAATGAATCCATTGAACGATGTTCAGTGACTTGTGTAAAATCATCTTCAAATGGTGAACTTTGACTTTTAGGTCCTGACAAAGTATTTCGATTTGCTCTATTACATTGTACATATTCAACTTCAGCATCAGGTCTTTCTGATCGATACGAACGATTAACTTTATTTTCAAATTCTTGATCACTTTCCCAATAATAATCTTTATTTCTAGATCTATTAAAATGATGATAAAGTTCAGAATCTTCACTACAATCAGATCTTGATACCCTGTACATTACACGAGGTTCACCATAAATAGCTTCAATATTTCGATCATCAGTTGAACTGCTTGGTCGCTGTGGCCAATTTCTTTTTCCAGTTGAATATTTAAGACAACTATTTTGTCGTTTTACTCCATACTCATCATCCCAGCCTGTTGACATATCCATAGAACGTTCTCTACCATCTCGAGAACCATGAATATTAAATTTTCTTGATACAGAATAATCATCATCAGAACGTCTATTCCAAAATCTTCTGTCTTCTTCCCATCTTCTTCGATCATATTCACGTCTGTACCATCTTTCTTCTTCATCATAGTCCATACTTTCTTGGCTACTAAAACTTTCTCGATCATCTTTAGATCGTGATGGTGCTACTCGACGTTTAATATCCTCATCATACAATTGAGGCTCATGAACTCTGTGAGGATCTCTATCTCTGATCCATGCTTTTTTTAGACTATTTCTACGTTTCCATCTGGGATTTTCTTCTTCATCTACGTACAGTACTTGTCTTGGTGGATCTCTACGATTTTCATGTTTTCTATATTTATCCTCGTTCCAAGATGATGGACCTATTTTTTGTGGATAATTATCTCCTTTCGTTCCAATCATACTTCTGGGTTTTCTTTTTGATCTCTCCCACACATGACGATCATCTGGATCATTAAAATAATTCATGTCGTCACATTTAGTATTTAAACGAGAATTTCTATGTGAAAATGTCTCGCTTTTTGGTCCAGTATTGTCAAATTTTATTTCTTCAACGTCATGCCATTCATTTTCACTATAACTTGGTCGTCTATTTAAACTATCTCTTCGAGGCTGCTTAGTTATTATTTCTTTTTCATCAGGTGACCATGGAGATGTGCCACTAAATGAATTTTTATTTATATAAAGATTTTTGTTAGAATTTGTTTCGTTAGTTTCAAATTTTGCCCAACTATAATCGTCTTCTGATATGATTTGTCTTTGATTACTGTCAGTCAATAACAAAATGTCATTTGAACCACATGATGAAATTGGTAACATCTTGGTTGGTCTACCAGTGCCAGTAAAATCTGAATTTTCTGTTAAAAAATCTAATGATGTTAATTCAAGATTTTTTTTAGATTTTTCATATTTTTTTGGTTTTGTTAAATGTGGTTCTGAGAGAAAATTAATTAAATTATGATCAACTGAACGTTCATCATTTTTATCTTCAAGTATTATTTTAACTTTTTTATTTACTTTCTTTCGTTTTTCTGTTTTTAATTTTTTTTCTTCAATTTCTTTTTTAAATTGTATAATTGTTTCTTTTTCTTGTATTTTTAACTCTTCTTTTTGCGGTTTTATTTCTATTTTAACTTGTTTTTCTATTATTTTTTCTTTTTTTAATTTTATTCTTTCATCTTGTTCTACCTTAACTTCTTTTTTCTTTTCATTGATATTTTTGTCTTCATCTTCTTTCTCTACTTCTTCGTCATCATTATCATCCTCCTCTACATCATCATCTTCGTCATCCTCATCATCAATAGCATCGTCATCGTTATCATCATCTTCTTCGTCCTCGTCGTCATCCTCTTCTTCATCGGCATCATCTTCATCTTTTTTTTGTTTGATTTCATCAATAATATTTATATCTTTTTTTTCTTCATCTTCCTCGTATAGCACTTCTTTTTTATTTTCTTCTATTTTTTTCTTTTCTTCATTTTCTTCATTTCTTTGCTCAATTTCTTCTTCTATTTTATTTTCATTGTACACATTACTATTATCATCATCATCATCATCAACATCATTATCAATATTTTCTTGTTTAAAAGTCTCATTGTCATCGTCATCAACTTTGATTTCACGCAAAGCTGCATAACGATCACTTGAACTTTTTGAATAAACTTCAGGTTCTGAAATAAAATGTGAAAATTTGTCTTTTTCATTTTGCTCTATATTCACTATATTTGAAACAATACTTGACTTTATATTTATCATTTCAGAATTAATATTTATTTCGCTGAATGTTTGAACATTAATATCAGTCTTTGAATCATTCTTTGCTTCTTCTTTACTTAATCTAGATTTTCCATTAGACATTGACTTGACCAATGAATTATTATTAGCTATAAATTGACAATCTATATCACCATCTTCGGATGTTATAAAATTTTCATTTGCACTTTTTTCATAAAATTCATCAACAGCTGGACTCTTGGCTTTTGTATCTCTTAATTGTTCTAATTCTAAAAGCTCTCGAAATACAGCATATTTATCATACATCCTGTCATTCATTGATTCTGGTGTTTTAAAATTTATCTTTGTGTCAGATTCAGAAGACACATTTGTTGATAGCTTTGAAGATTTTTTTTCTTTACTCTGTTGATTGGGATTCTGGTCATTATTTTCTGAAAGTTTTGCTAGACACTGAGCCAATTGCTGTAATGTTGAACTTGTTAATTCGGTGACAGTCATATTCAAGCTCGTAGCCAGCTCATTAAGATTTGCTGATGTCAATTGGCTAAGCGTAATATCAAGTGATGGATTTCGTTTATTTTCAGGTGTACTAGAACATTTAAATGATGATGATGGGCTTTTTGAAGGTATTATTTTATCAAATGAATCTTCAAATCTCGACGATGATATGTCTGTTTTTATATTTGTACTTAAAAGATTTGACTTCGGTGATGAAGAACGAAAATTATTTTCAAACATATCATCCTTATCAATAGCAGGACTTTTAGAATTTTTACGTATTGGTGATGGTGTCATTCCTTGATAGCCAATAAAATCATAATAAAAATGACTTTCATTGACAGGTGGTCTTGGGGGAGGATTATTGACTCTACCACTTTGTTTTTTAGGTGGTAATGGAGGTGGATCAATAAGTACAACACCGGAATCACGTGGTGGTGGTTCTGGAACAACATCAAGTTCAATACTTGAATTTGAAAGACGAGAATTTGCATCAGATGAACAAGAACGTAATGGTGAAGCTGGTGATTCATTACAAATTCTAAAATCAACGGGAAATCCTTTTTCTCCTGAATGATTGCAACAAAAATTTGATGAATCAATACTTGTATTTTTATCACGAATTGACAAGTGTTCTTTTGGACTAACTAGATGAATTAATGATGTAACTGGTTCAGATATTTCTCTTTCAATTTTTCTAAAGGTTCGTACTGTTTTTTCTTCAGGTGGTAAGTAAACTGATAATGGTTTATTTTGTATAATTTGTGATAAATTATTTGGAGGTGGTGGTGATGGAGTTTGTGAAGATACATGCACATCTGAATCTTTAAATTTATCAAAATTAGCAAATTCTTCAGTCTCAAAAATATCAATACATTTTTTTTGACTTTTAATAGGATCAAGAAAATCAATTGATGGATCGAAGCTAGCTGAAAATTTATCACAACTAGTTGTACCCAAATCTTTGAGTACTTTTTTTGGTGGATTTTTTAAATGTTGAAAAAAGTCTTTTTTATCAACATAAGGCTTACTGAGCCCTGTTCCCAAAGGATCAAGTTCTCTAAATACATGGATTTGTGGACTATAACGTATACTTTGTGATGAAGATATTGGCTCATTATATTTTTCAACTTCTGTATCGTTAGAAAAATTACCTGTAATCTTTGAACTATCACTGTCACTTGAACGTTTCTTTGAACTTCCTGAATGCCAGTGTGTAGTGACTGGAGGTGGAGTTTCACATGCAACAACTGTCGGTGAACTTGATGTTGAAGATGATGAAATTGGTGCAATATGTTGTTGTTGTTGTTGTTGTTGTTGCTCTAAATGACCACGTTTTGTTGATGTTTGTGGTGGTGGTGGTAAAATTGGTTGAACAACATTTTTAACATTTATATTTATAAATGAATCACCAAATGGATCTGGTTCAAATGGATCTTCAGATATTGAACAAGGATTATCTGGAGTTATTTTATCCATTTGATGAATTCCTTGTTGCAATGAATGTAATTCAAATTGTAAATCTAATAAATCAGCCATTATACCATTACGATTTAATGGTTGTTCTATTTTTGTTTTTCCTATATTACTACTTGACAATCGTGGCTGACGAGATGAACAAGACTCAGAGCTAGATGCACCCTGTTAAAAAATCATAAATTTATTAAATTAATTATATCAATTTAATGTATTATATGATTGATATAAATATAACAAACTTTTGTATCAGGCTGTGGCTCAACAGCAATTCCACTTTGATGAAGTTTCAATGAATTTTGATCAATATGCTGTTTAGCAAGTTCAATTTCTTTTTTTTTAAGTTCAAAAACAACTTGAAATAAATCACGCATTGCAATAACAACCTATTAATGACAGAAAAAATTTTTTCATTCATTATTTTACCAGTTAAAGATTAATTTTTTTTTAATAACTCACTTGATTTGCTGCTTTATCTGTTTTAATACCAAAAAATCTATGTCCTGTATCTGGTGAACCAAATATATATCCAAATGCTCTTGAGTCATGCATGTCCTGTGCAATGAATGAAATTTTATGGACTGGATGATGATATAAACATTCCTGTAAGCATAAAATTATATAAACATAAATGATAATGTATTTCTTTCAAAATTTTGTGTGAATTTATTAGACTTACTCCAGTTTTTTCGTCTCGTAATCGAAGACCATCTATACTGACTTGAACAGCAATACGTTGTTTGTGTTCTCCAGCTGCTCTTATAGCCATTTTCAAATCAGCCAGGGCTGCTTGACACATCCGATCTCCACGTGCTTCTGATACCTCTAATATACCGATTAATTTTGCCTTGAATGATACGCCTTCCCCGAGAAATCGGGTTGGCTCTTTTTTTACTAAAATATAAAATTAATAATTAGCAATTTGACTCTTGAAAAATATTGATAAAAATTACTTTAAATGTATTGAATAATTTTTTTAAAAATATTAATATTAATTTGAGGAAATAAAATAGGATTTGATCATTTAAATTGATCATTTTTATTTTTTTTTTTTAGATTTGAATAATAAAATTATCGTATACATGACATAATGACATTATACAATTATACTTAGGTAGAATTAAATTTTGATTTAGCTATCAAAAAAATAAGAATAGATTACAAGGAGTTTTTACTACTCCCCTTTGGATACTTCAAATATACACATAAATTCATTCTACGATTATTCAAGTGTTAACAGTTGGTGTTCTGTACTCGAAAATTCATGGGGTCTCTTTATTTTTTATTATTATATTGCTCACATTTTGCATTTGTGAAACGTATATACATATTTAAAGAAATAAATTTACACAATTTTCAATTTAGTTTGAATAAACTAATTTATTTCATGTGAAAATAAATATAAAAAACAATAATAATATAGTCAAAATTTCAATACAACAAATTTCTATCCAACGAATTTCGAACTGTTTCGAATCGAAATTTTTCGAAATTGTATGTTTTCTATTTCCTTTCGATATAGGAAATTTAAAAAAAATTAATCAAATTAATTGTAAATAATGAAAAAAATAAATAGAATTTTATTTAATTCACAAATAAATAATTTATAAGTAAATTATCCATC
Organism: Aphidius colemani; assembly: GCA_030523065.1. NCBI lineage: Eukaryota > Metazoa > Arthropoda > Insecta > Hymenoptera > Braconidae > Aphidius > Aphidius colemani. The sequence goes on along the minus strand of JAPYYR010000019.1, from coordinate 91,903 downwards.
GATGATAACACTTGCTGAAATAAGTACGTAATAAGGGTGAAAAAATAACAGTCAGCAGTGACATCTCCCTGGGGGTGTTGCACTTATAAAAATACTCCATAACAATCATTTGATAATAAAAAAAAATATATGTATACATACATATATTGCATATATACTCCAATTTCGATTGATAAATTTTTTTTCTTTAAATTAAAATAAATTAAATATATTAAAATATAAATTCAATAACTAAATTTATCTAGCTCTGATATATTTATTTAGATATATATTTATTAAAAATATAAAAAACTTGGAATTTATAATTTCAATACCAAAATGACACATAAATAATGTTATGAAATAAACTTACGTTTGCATGGACTATTTTTTTTTCTCAACGTCTGCATCAGGAAACTAAATTTATACAAATGTATATTCAATACACTTAAAAACAATTATATAAATTTATTTATTTATATTTTTTAATCCTCTTTTAAGCCATTAAAGAATAGAAATTGTAATAAATTTCAATAATTACTATAAGCACAAACAACATTTATCGTAGTTTTTTTTTTCTTTTTATAAAATCTGTAATAATTCACTTTGATCACAGTAATTAACAATAATTATAGTATTTTTAAATTAATAAAAATAAACAGTTTAAATTTTTCATTAACAATTTTAGTATTGCTCATTGAACTTTGTTAATTATTATGTTTTCTATTTATTGTATGTCACTATCATGGAAAATTATAACGAAACTAAAAGTGATAATATCAATTGAGGGGTAGTAAAATGAAATACGGGTGTGTTATTTTTTTTTTTTTTATTCTTTACACATACGAGTGAGGTGTCACAACACTAGGGAAGAATATCTAGTTGCTACATACACCAGACAGCGCTCGTACAACCCTCCCATCATGTGCTTCTATTATTGATCAATAAAATTTTTCCCTATTCAACCCTTGAAAAAAAAAATTGAGTCATCGTTCAATATTCGATAGCCCAGTGGTTTACTTATTTTCGTTATAAAGTTATTCGAAATCAATGTCCTATTTATTTGCAATAATTAACTCGTCATTATTTTTTTTTCTATGAAATATTATTTCGAAATTTTTTTTAAGACTTTGTAGAAATTTTTCATGACTCATGTGGTATGTCATGAAAATTCTTGGAAACACAGGTGGAGTAACGCATTATTTCCATTTTTTTCTTTGAAATAATTAAATATACAGGAAAAAAAAAATTATGCAACAAAAATAAATATTGTCATTTTATATCTATTTAAAATAAAATGTTTTGTGGGATGCTGATATTTTTTATACATAAAAAAAAGCTAAATGAGTTATTTTTTAAAAATTTTTATATAATAAATAAAATATAAAAGAAATTTTTTTTATGAATTTTTGTGAGATAAAATGATAAAAAATATATTTTTTTTCGTTCAATTTAATTTGGTTTATGTATATTTTAATCCTAGTTAATTTGTTTTAATTTTTTTTTATAACATTATGATAATATACGAATTAATATGAATTATTATAATATTTAGTTAAGTCATTTTGAATTTCTCGTTGTAATATCCGATGTAAGAATTCCGGGTTGTGTGTAAACTAGTCTTTCTGGCATTGCAGTACGATTTTGATTAATGTGAGCTCCAGATGGTGGTGGAGGTGGTGGATAAGACATTGTTTGAGGTTGCGATGGTCTTATTGGAGAACCAGATGTTATACCACAGATTACATCATCATTGAATGGCTGTAATTAAATTTACAAAAATTATGTATATTCACTTAAAAAATGTTTAAATAATAATTATGTAAATCAAATAAAAAAATACCATTGGAGATTGTAGCCAAGGTAATACACGATCTTTCGGAACTTCCATTCCATTAACAGCATACATATTATGAGTTTCAGGACGTAAATTATATTTCCGTTCAAAAGAATTTTGAACATATGCTAAAATGGAAATAATAATAACAAAATTAATTTATATAAAATAATTGTCTGTATGAATTAAAAATAAAATATTACGAATTGTAGGTTTTATTGAATTAATATTCATTCGTTCGGTATTCATCTTCTCAATTAGATGATTACGATAGTCTCGATCTCTACGTGCGACCTCTTCTTCAATCTCATAGCGGCTCATTCCTTTAGTATTTGGTGGAATAGCATAGAAATCGTATTCTAAAAATATACAAAAAAATATATATATATATAATTAACATTTATGGTCAATTTTTTTCACTAAAAAATCCATCTTTGAGTAAAAATATAAATCTAAGTTTGGGTAAATATGAAAAGGCAGATGCATTTTATTCGAAATGATAAAAAGCAAGCCAATTTATATTTTTTTTGGTTAAAACGAAAAAATGAATGATTCAGTTGTTTTTTACAATCTTAATATCACTCACTATTCCAGAGAACGGCTCGTGAGTCGCCAGATCTCCTGGAAGTTTCCTCTGATTCTGGAAAAATATAACAGTCACCCCTCAATTCCCTGTATTCATCTTCTTGTTATGTTAGTAAATTTGATAGCTTCTCCAGGTGTTTTATTATTTTTAAAAAAATTTATCAATTAGTTTGGATAATAGGTAAATGATTACTTACTTGGTTTTGGTGGATTGTAATTTGGAATTGAAGGCGGTGGCTTGTAACCGTGTACACCATGATAAGGTGATCCACTTGGTGGAGGTGATGGACTATGTGTTCGTTTTGTTGGACCCTATTAATTATAATTATAATTATAAATTGTAATTATTATTTATAACTTTGTAGACAACTTACATTAACATTAGGTAAAATATTTTGAGTTGGTGCAGCTGTTGGAACTTTGTACAATGGACTTCTTGTTGGTAATGGTAAAAATAATTGTGAATGTGTACTTGGTCCACTAGCTGAATAACTACCAGCTACTGTCATTGCTTCTGTGCATACACTGATAATAAAAATATATTTTTATTATTAGTTTTAAAATTGTTTAGATATTATTTTAATAATAATTAAAACTGTACCTTGATTCTTTTGTTAAACGTCTTCTATTATCATCTTCATTTAAAACTTTTTTTAATTGTAAAAATAATTGATGTTTTTCACTTTTTAATTGTGATAATTCTGATTCTAAACTTGATATTTGATCTCTCGTTTCACCAAGTGTCATAACATCTTGTTTTTGTTGTCGTTCACGTTCTTTACGTCTTCGTTCTTCTTCAGCATCAGCTTCTTGTTCTTAAAATTTAATTAAATTGTTTATAATACAAATTTTCTGACAATATTTAATTATTTTATTTTATTTTTTACCTTGTTTTTTACGTTGACGTTCATTAGTGATGTGAATTTTTAATGCTTGTCTCATTTGTTCACTCCTTTGAGGAGCTTCTACTGTAACTGCTGGCATTATTATAATTTTTTTTTTCTTTTTCAGTCTTAATTTTATAGAAAAAACAACAATAACAAAAGTTTTATAAATATAAATAAAGATATATAATGAATTGTTTTTTTTAAAACTGTCAAACTTTATGAGATTAATGCTGATCTTTATTTTTTTTTCTCTAGACTTTAGTTTTGTAACTAGATTAAGGTGTTACTAGTTTCTAAAAATTTATATTATCATCGGATATCCATCTTGGTTTTTTACACTCAATTGACTATAATTAATTATTATAATAATTATTCTTCATGTATAAAAACAATAACAAACACAACAATTAAATAAACTAGCTTTTTATTTTAACATTTCGCTTAAGAAGCTTTTTTATTTTATCTTTTACTAATTAGATTAAAATAGTTCCAATGATTATTAAGGTTCGTATCCACTATTAATCGGCACAAAAAATGGCCCCCAATACTAAAAATAATAATAAAGGAGCACACCTTCATCAATCATCATAAACAACAGTAAACAATTGTATTTACTATCAACATTTTCTCTCAATTCTTAATAGTGTATTTTGATAATAAGTCAAATCTATAAACTAAATTTAATCTATAATTATTAACACTGTAAATCAAAATTTTGTTAATTAATTTTTGTATTCACAAATAAATCAATATGTCTAGTATATTTAATTTATTTGGATCAGTTACTCCAAAAAATCAACAACAAATAAAAATTGGTAAGTCATTGCCTATTGTAAAATGACAGCAATATAAAACAACAATAAATCAGTTAAAAAAACTGTTAAGCATTGTTGAATGATTAAAATAAAAATGTAATAATAATCATTACATATTTTCTAGATTCATATCGAGACACAACAAAAGGCATAGGTAATAAAGTTCATGAAAATTTATCAAACAATAAATTACAAGCAAGCAATGTTGTAATTAAAAAACAAAAAGGACTTTCTATTCGTACGAAAGTTGATCCAAATGTTTGTACAACAAATGTCAACAATGCTCCCAGTAAAAATATTCAGTTATCAAAACCAGTGTTTAAAAAACCTGAAGAAACATCACAACAAAATGCACCAATAAAAAAGAAAACATTGTCAAAGGTAGGGTTTTAAATTTCAATAATATAAAATTAATTTAAACCATTTGGTTAATTTATAAAATAATATTCATTAAATACAGCATCAAGTACCAATTGGTGAACAATTTCAAAGTCCAGCACCACGTTCAAAGTCACCACATGAAAATACATCATCAACACAAAGTTCAAGTATAAATTTCACATTTAAAAAACCAACAACTCCAATAAAGTTTGGATATCCAGAACCAGAGTATCTTATTGGTCTAAAAAATTGGACAGAAGAACAAAGATTTTGTAAGTAAAATTAATTAGTTTAATTAGTATTTAAAATTTTTGATTTACATTATTTATTATTTGCAGATCGACCAAGCTATGATGACATAATTCAAGAGTCAATGTTCAGCAAGTGTCAAGATAAGTCACCTGTACCACCTGAAGATGATGATGATGATTATGAATTTATTCCTGAAGTTGTATCAATATCAAATTTATCATATCCAACTTATGATCTATTTGAAAATGAATTTAAATTGATGGATGATATTGGTCATATTGAACCACCCAAAATGCCTTCAGTCTCTGACTAAGAATTTTATTGATTAACAAAATAAACAATCATTGATATGATAATAAATAAATTGGATTATTATCCAATATTTATTTTAATATTAATTGTGATACATGTTTTTTTTTCATCAAAATTTGTATTTACATAATTTATATTTTGTCATTTAATGAATGACAAATTTATTTTTGATTTATTTATTTATTGTTTTTACGAGTGATTACTTAATCTAGTATTTAAATTAATAAAACATAATTATTTCAACATTATTTATCTATGTAATTTAAAATTAAATAATTCAAAACACAATTTCATTCAATTTTTGTATAAATTTTTGCATAAATTAAATAAAAATAAACTTGTAAAATTTAATTTTGTTCATTGTTTTTTATTTTTACATGTCGCTAAAAATTCAGATGTTCCAGCATCAAAAATTCGCAATATAAAATCTAAATTAATTTTATCTGTTTTACTTGAGTCAACTAAAAATTGTAGCATTTTAATAATACTATTTTTTCCAAATATTATTGTTAAATTATTTGATAATTTATCTAATATTTCATTTACAAATTTTTCATCAATATTATTATTATTATTATTTAAAAATATATTATCAATATTATCTTGTAGAATATTAAATAAATTATTAATTTTTAAATTGATATTTTTTTCACAATAACTACCAAATAATAGTTTGAACCATCTAACAACAGCTTCTTGTCTAAATGTACTTGTACTACCACTTCCACCAAGAATTTCACATACGATATCAATGGCAATACAAGTCATCATAAGATTTTCATTAATCTCATCAAATTCATCATCATATTGATGATCATGTTTTGTTTCCCACCATTCTGTAAATAATTGTGATGTATTTGTTTCTTCAGTAGCTTCAACAGCTTCATAACAATAATCAGTTCTTTCATTCATAAGTTGTTCAAGTTCATCAATGATTTTTGATCCTTCATCATCTTCAACAAAGTTCCAATTAATATCAGCAAGTGGTACTAATGTTGGCAATGGAATATCTTCTTCATTCATTTCAAAAACAGGTACAACTGTTTTTAGTGTATTAAATACACCAGTTACTGTTTTTGCTAATATTCCATCAAATCGCGCTCCAACTACATCAGCTTTTTTTTCTACTGATATATTTGGCTTTAAAAAATGACGTAGTTGTAATGATGAATCACCTAAATGTATACATAATGTACGTAAATACATTTCCATTTCAGCACGTCCACCATCAGGTAAATTAATTTCAGGTATTGATTTACTTTTTATTAGATCCAATAAATTTGAATGTAACTTAACAAAATCAGAATATTGTTTTTTAACAATTGTTGTTGTTTTTTCAAATGTACACTCACCATTTTGTTCAATATCATCAAATTGAATACAATATAAAATTTGTTGTGAGCCATCAATTGCTGTATAACATTCTGTTTTTGTAATTGCTAAATTTAAAAACTGTGAACGTTCACAAAATTCATATGATAAATCTTCATTTTGTATTGGACTAGTATCTGTTGTTGCTTTTTCATGTAATAAATTTCGTAATCTTTCAATTGTCGTTGCAAAATCAGTTGGTTCTTCATAAACTGGTGAATTTTTATCATCAATATCATCAATTGAATCAGCCCAAAGGCCAGCTTTCGATTCATTCTTTAAACTAATCACATCACCATCAGAACTAGATGATTGATCACTCCCTTTTGCTGAATTTAATTCATCAGTTTTAACATCACATTTAATTTTTTCTGATGGATCAATTGATAAATCTATTGTTGGAGTTTTTTTTATTGTAACATCAGTATTAATTATTCCATTAGCTAAAACTGATTGGTCCGAAGGTTTTAAAATATTAGATACTTGGTTTATAATTTTTTCTGGTTTACTAACTTCTATCATCATTGTCAAGAGTTGTTTGGACAATACCGATATTAAAAATTGACCTGGTAGTGAGCTCAATAAATCATGTGGTAATATTTCACGAGCAACAAGAGTTACTGATCTATGCAAACTATATTCTAATGATGATGAATTTTTAACACCTGTATGTGAATATTTATATGCATCATTTAAATTTTTAGCTGTTCCTTTTTCAATTCTACGTAATGCACGACGAAATTCTTTTAAATGTACTAATAATATATCAGCAATTTTTTTAACTAAACATGTACCATTTATATTAGATATTTCATCAACTAATTTTTGAATTAATTCCTTTAATATTTTTCTTGATTCATTTGTAAATGTTTCATCATCAGTTATCATGTCATACCAATTTTTAATAAATTTTTCTTCTATGTAATCAACAAATTTATCAATTTGCGATTCTGTTAATATATTTTTATGAATTTTATTATTTTTTATTCTCAATGAATCATCTAAATTTTGTGAATTTAATTTTTTTATTAACCATTCTTTATATGGTTTAAGATAAATTGAATCTGTAGGTTTAATTGTTGATTTTAAAATATAACAACAAAGCCAAGTTGATGATATGATAACAATTAATGACCAAATGATTGAAAATGTTATAAAACCAAGATAGTTTTCAATGATTAAACACAGTGTTGCACATCCAACACTTGAAATAAGTAGAATTTTATTTATCCAACTTATTGGAGTTATTTGATACATCTTTGTGTCATTTATTTTTTTTGATTTAATTATAATTTTGTCATCTGAAATAATTAATTTTGTTAATATCATTAAGTATCAATGATGAAATTTCCTATTTCGTACCTTGAAGTGCCTTGAAGTGTCTTGGACGTCTTGAAGAGTCTTGAAGTTGAACCACCGGTGTTTGACAATGGTCAATTGATCATGTATTCCAAACAAGTGACTCAACGACACTGGGTGATTTACTCAAACCCAAATGTAAATCAATAATATATCTAGATTACTATAAATACATTTGCCTGGAAGTCAATTTGTTATTGATCCCAGTTTGTGTACTAATAACAGACGTCAAATTAAAAACACTTTAGGTTATTCATTATAATAAACATTGTTCATTAAAGATACATGTTTATATCAATTAGATAAAAAAAAAAAACAACACAATAAATTAGATAACGAATGTGCTTTAATTTGTCCTTCAATTTTCTATAGCTTTTATTTTCTTTTTTCGATCAAGTATTATTGTTGTTGTTTATATAGTTGACGGTAATGGTGGTACGTTTTTTAACGCGCAAGTTTAGTGTCTCTCCCCGTCTCTCCCATGATTTGAAGAGAAAAAATTGAATAGATTTATGTAAATCAGCAGAGAAAATTTAAATACCTGTATCATCCATATATATATAAAAGAAAAAACAAAGAAATTAGCACAGAATTTAGATATTTTTTCAAGTAAACAATTAAAATTATTTTAAAAAAAGATTTAATTTACTTATAGTGTAGTCTATTGAATTTATTCATCAAAGTCAATATGATATTCATTTTTATTTATTTAAAAATCATTTTGAATATATACAAATATATTTCACATTCAATTAAATTTTATCATTAGGAAATTACCCCTTTTGCCATAAATTCACTATTACAAATTACAAGTGCGTGGAAAACGGGTATTTTCCAAAGAAAAAAAATAAATATAATTTTTTTTTTGTCTTAAATCTTCTATTACAGTTCACCAAAAGAAAGAAATCTTTTATTCATATTATTTATTCGAATTAAGTCATTAGGTATTCTAAAACCTCTGCACTGAAAAAAAAAAAAAATCATAAATATTTAAACCTATTGTCAACATAAATGAAGATTTCTTTAAAAGAAAAAGAAAAAAAATTCGTACGTATTACTTTATAAACGTCAGCAATACGTCAATAATTTTCTATTATTTTTTTTTTTCAAAGCAAGCATAAGTAGAATAATATTACGCATGTATACATTTTTAATTTTTTAATTTTATTACGATAAATAATATAAAATCTATCAAGCTATTTATTGAGCAATGTTAATTGCCATCTAGGCACAAACATCAGCCTGTATACATTAGTTGTGATTTTAAGGTACAATCATGTTAAAATAAAAATATTTATTAAATTTATATCTGATTGTTTGATTGTATAAATCGAAATTTTGGATATTCAATTATTCAAATTAACAAATGACAATGTGTTGCTATATATTTTCTACCAAAAATTTCTAATCAAAGTCTAAAGATCATTGTCAAATACATTCATGCCTAGATTTAATTAAGTTTCATTTTATTTATAACACAATCTGGCAGTTTTTTAAATTTATTTTTTATCTATTAAACAAAATGATAACGATAAAGTACGAGCTGCTTACATATGAAGTCTTTGGTTACCTATTACTGTCTTAATCAGATGATATGTCACAAAGGCAAACAATTTTGACTCAAGATTGATAATCATGTTACGAGATAATTCAAGTATAAAAGTTTAATGACTGATTTAAATATTATACTTATTAATAAAGGAAAACAATATTGTAATACGATTTTAAAAATGAGTCAGCTTATTAAATTACTGCTGATATTTTTGTGCTTAAAATTCCTTCATAATGCAACGTTAGAAGTATCGTTGTTGTCTGTTTCAACGACGTTGTCATGGTCGATGAATAAATTATTTTTATAAGAAATATAATATGATAATGAATGATCTCATAGCATGATTATTTTGATGGCAAAATTAACTAAATAAACAATCTTGTAACTACAGTAATGTATTTTCACTGGAGAAATTAAAAAATAATAATAATAATTAAACTAAATAGCTGCAACTGTATCTAAACCAATTGGAATTACTGTCGATTATTAACCATATGAAATAGTTATTTTCTATTCTTTGGAATTTATACGCGTAAAAATTCGTATAACCGACAATTATTTACATTTTTTAATTTACTCTTTGGGCTTATGAAGCACTAAGTTACATTTATTTATTTTTTGACAAACAAAAATTTATTTATTTATACAATTTTATGCCGTGCAAAATTTAATTTATGTATTTAATTATTATGAAAAATTTAATTTTATATAAAAATGCAATTATGTATTATTTTTTATTTTAATTTTTGTTTGTCGAAAAAAAATTAATCTAAAATTCAAAGAGTAAATATGGATAAATTTTTGCATTACGATATTTTTTATGTTTTTATAATGACAAATTCAACAATAATACTTATTTTTTTTTGCTTGTTCATGTTTGGGTCTGCAGTATTTTGGCCACTAATAAGCTATGAACAATATGTATGTCAATTATTCATTGACAATTAACTAGCATGAATTATTACCATCCATTGAATCTAAAAGTGAATGTTTTTCTTCTTTTTTACTTTTTTTTGTATCACTTCTTGTCTGTGGTTCAAAGCAAGGCTGTAATTAAATAAATAACATGAAATATAATTCATAAAATACATGAAATATAAAATGAATTGACTTACAGTTTCACAAATGTTCATGTTACAACAATTTTCAATCATAATTTCACACTGATCACGTGGTAGCTCTGGTCTTGTTGTCAATGGTGTTATACCATTTTTACTAACAATAAAACGTTTTTTAATACGTGGACGTTGACGTAATTTGTTAATAAATAAACCAAGTGTGAAAATTAATATTAATAAAGCTCCAATGATCACAGATAATATTGTAACTAAAGTATTGTTCCAAAATTTATAAGTACAATGTAAAACTTCTTCATCCTCAATCTTTGGACATCTTGATAAAATAAATTTAATAATATTATTATTTATTAAATAAATATTTTAAATTACATTTCAATTTAATTTATTTACCTGCTAGGAGAGCTGATAGCATCACTTGTATTATTCATGTTATTTGTATTATTTGTGCAATTATTTTGACAATTATCATCAATTTTAGTTTCACAACGTGTTCCATTTGAATTAGTACAATTACAAAATGGCTCACCATTTTTTACACTACATTTACCATCATTTAAACAATATCCAGTGCAAATATTTTGTTCACATCTTTGACCAGTAAACATTGGAGAACAATTACATTGGGGTTTATTTTTTCCAGTAACAATACATTCACCTTGAAAACAATAATTCCAACAAACTGATATTTCACAATGATCACCAATAAATCTAAAATTAAATTAAATTATATAAACAATTTAAATATTTTATAACTAGCAAATATTTGATATTAAAATTTACCCATTTTTGCATAAACAAATTTTATTATTTTCCATAAATTTTCCTTCATTCAAACAAACACCTGAATTTTCATTGATATTTTTATCTTCAGCACTTGTTATTAGTCCTTCAATTTTATTTGTATCATTTACTTTTTTTATCACATTAAATGTATCATTTAATTTATCACGTAATTGACAATTTGATGAATGAATATTATCTCTAGTTATAAGACCAATTATATTACCATCAATATTTGAATCACGAAATGTTTTCCATTGGATAGGTTTATCATCAATTTGTGTATTTTTTTTAATTCTCCATATTGCTGTGTGTGTCCAATCAGTCCAATATAAATATTTAAAATCTAATGATATACTAACTGGTTGATGTTGTGTACCACTGAATATAATTTTTCTATTTTTTCCATCTAAATCACTTGATTCAATTTTATAATGTATACCTTCTTGATCATCAGCCCAATAAATTTTACCATCAGTTTGATCAATTGTCAATGTTGATGGATCATAAAGATTTGTTTTAATAATCATTTTAATATCACTACCATCATAATTACAACTTGATATACTTGGATTTGATTTATCACTACTTGACCAATAAAATTTTCTACTACATGTGTCAAATGCCAATCCACGTAGATTAGTATTTGGCAATTTAATTATTTCAATTGGTTCAAATGTTGTACTATCAATTTTCATAATTGATTGTTCAACTGAATCCATGTAAATTATATTTTTATTAACATAATCCCAATGTAATCCTACAATATGATTATTGTGATTTTTACTTTTTAATAATCTATTCCAGTGTATGTCTTTTGTATTTAAATTCTTATAAAATATTGAGGTATTATTATTTTGTTTATCACCAGTATACATTGTACGTGTAACATCATCATATGCTATTGCTGTTAATTCATTTGCATCATCATTTATCACACGTCCAGTCATGCTGGCATTATTTGATAAAAATATAATTTCTTTGCCAACTGTAAGAGCAATATCTGTAAATTAAAAATTATATATTTGTTTAATTAAAAATAACCACAATATTATCAATCGACAATACTTGTTACACAATCTTTTCAGTGACATATATATTTTATTTATTTAGAGAATTGTTATTCAACTAATCAGCTTGATGTTTTGCATTATTTAATTGTAATATTATAAACAATAAAAAATTATTTAAATAATAAAATCATTAAGTTATAAAATTGTTTTTATTTAGTATCAATCAATCAAACATTGTTGTTTTTTTTTTCATAAAAAAAAAAAAAAAAACTGACTTTCTACAATCGAAGGTTTCTTCATATAACTTATCTATAATAAATAAATATTGAAAACAGGATATCATTAATAGATAAATAAATATTTAAATTACCTTGAAAATAAAATAGAATTTTTTTTTTTTTTTTTAGCATGTGCTCTTGAGCTGTTTTTAGCGGTCACTTTATTACGTAAAAGTATGTCATATAAAAAAATTAAAATACGACAAAACAAATAATAATATTGTCAAAAAATGATGATAAGATAATTAATAATAATCTTATCATTCATAAAAAAATTATGATAAATATTATTAATGAATTAAAAATAAAAATATAGATTTTTTTAAGTCATTTGTTATCAGATACATGTGAGTTTGTGGCGTACGTGACTAGTATCGTTTTATCAATGGCCCATGATAAATTAAAAATTATTACTTATAATGTTACCTGACAAGTGATAATAATGTGTTATATTAATAATTGATTTATGATTATAATTACCCCATGATCTTCCATGAATACTTGTGATATAATTCACAATAATAAATATTATAATCCAACGAATTTTACACTTGATCATGACTTAGATCAACCGCTGGAACATTTAAGAAATTACAATTGATGCGCACGCGCTTGTTTCGTGCTGCCGACTGAAAATTTATTTTATTTTTATTTTGATTAATAAGAAAGTTAAATTGATATCGTAGTGATAATATTTGCTGAATCAGTTCAAACTACGTAAGAGTTAAGACAGTAGCGTATTGATAGAAATTTACTTGGGGCTCACAGATTTTTTTTTTTTTGGTGTAAACAGAGCTTAATAGTACTCACTAAAAAAGTTACACTTAATTAAAAAGTTATTCTTTAAATATTTAAAAATAATTACTTAGTTTACTATTATTTATAAATATAAAATTTAAAATATTAAAAAAACAGTCAAAAAGTCTATTTAGACAATTATTTACACAAGTTGTTGTTGTTATTGTTACTTGTTGTTTGTTGTTGTTATTTGTTGTTGATTATTGGAGTTCAGCTGTTTAGAATTGGTTCATTTCGTGAACACGTGTTTACACACCCACATCATGATAATGACATATTGTTTTGACCATTGTTGACAATCACTAAACCAAAATGACAGTTTCATTGTTGTTGTTTATGTTTATTTACTTATTTTCCTTTGACATTGTCATATCTGAACACTCGCACGAAGTTAATTGCAGTAATTTACGAATGGGACAATACATTTGTCCACATCCAGATGAAAATTATATTGACTTAAAAACTCAACAACCAAAAGGATGTACAAAAGACAATCAAGCCAAAGGTTAAATATAATTTTAATTATTTAAACTTGTTTTTCTATTCAATAGCATTTATGTTAATTAAATATTTTCATTTGTTTTTTTAACAGTTGTTTGTTTAGCAGCAGAAGGATTAATATGTTCAGAGACTAAAAATAATACTTTTAAAAAATACATTCCATGCAAATGGACGTAAGTAATAAAATTAATTCATTTATATTATTGTTTTTAATTGTTAAATGAATTTATTAATTTGTTTTTCTTTGAAAAATTCATTTTAAAAAAAGGAATGGCTACTCATTTGAGACAACAGTACTGTTATCAGTATTTCTTGGAATGTTTGGAGCTGATAGATTTTACCTTGGTTATCCAGCAATTGGCTTATTAAAATTATGTACATTAGGATTTTTATTTCTTGGACAATTTTGTGATCTTATATTAATAACAACGCAAATTGTTGGACCTTCTGATGGCTCACACTATGTTATGCCATATTATGGAGCTGAAATTAATATTATGACATGTGATAATTTTACATACAAAGTACCTCAACTTGATTGGTAAAATTTATAAAAAATTTAAATTGTTTACAATCTTTTGATAATAAAATTATCTTTATTGTAGATTGTTAATTTATTTTAGTGTAAATAATATTGGATTAATTTTCAGTTAATCAAGACAAATTTATTTGTTTATTTTATTTATTTATTACAAGCTCATTTTATAGTTCAATATTATTATTTTTCAAATCAATGTGTTTTAAAACTTACAATAAATTACAGCCAGTAAAATAAAATTTACATTTAAAAACATAAAATTATTTAATATATATTATTCTTTCTTATAATTTTCAAAACCTGACTGTGAAAAAAATTACTGTTTTTTTTTTTTTTCTTTACTCTTAATTAGATTTTATTTTGGTTATTTAATTTGGAGTTAAATAATTGTGCTATTATCTTGAAATAATCAGCCTACTGTATAATATGTCAATTACATTTTCATTACCCAGTAGATATTAGCTTTTATTAATAATATTTTATTTCTTTTAGAAATAAAATGAAAATAATAGAACGTTATTATTTTTTAAATTAATAATAGCAATGAAAAATTAAAAATAAAATCAAGTTAACTTAAAAAATTGATAATTTATTTTTGTACTATATCTATAAATATAAATTGAAGCTAATGTTTAACTCTATTTGAGCTTTACCCTGCACTTTGCTGCCAATGCAGAGCTAAATATAATATAAAATTTTTAGCAACTTATATGAGAATCTCTTGTTCGTCTATTTTTCCTATATATTTTTTTCATTATATAATTTCATCAGCATATTTACAATACAATTCAAATAAAAATAAAAATTTTCTATACTTTTATTTGAACATTATATTGTAAATATGTTTTATTTTTTAGTACAAAATATTCACAAGCAAACTACGTTCGCGTTAAATTAATTTGACAATTTATAGTCTATAATAATATGACTATAATATTTATGATTTATTTGTTAATAATTTTATTAATAAACGCTTGAAATCTATTAATCATTTGATCTATAAAATTTAAAATTATCATTAAAGCTCCCATGAGCTGTACGAAGCTGTCCATGAAGTTGTAACTGCCCAAGATGGAAATTGATTAACAAATTTTTTGAATCTTTGTGATTGTTTATATTTACCATGCATAAAATGACCGGCTAATGCGATTGTTAAAAATGGACCACGATAATTATTTGGTATTTTTAAATCAATTGAAAAATTATATGGGATACAATCAGCTGCACATGCATAGTAAATAAAATATACTTCTCTGTCATTCCATTTTTCAGCTGGTACTTTAACATTATCATCAACAACTGACCAATTTTTTAATTCAACTTTTTGATATGGAGATATTATTATTCCAATGTGATCTGGACCTGTTACATTGAAATTAAATGTAACAGTATCTCTGTTAAATGTCTTTGAAATAACATCTAATTTTGTTGGTATATTTATGAATGGTGATGGTCCAGGAATCCAACTTGTTTTCCATAGAAATGAAGTAACAGGTAATAAATATGGCAAACCACAAAATAAATGTTCAATACAATCTTTAGCTGTTGATACAGCAACATCAATTTCTGGTACAATGTCATTTAAACTATGTGGACTATTCATATCTAAATCAGCTATCCAAAATCCAGTTCCTGAATGTTGAAGACTTCCACTCAAATCATAATACTGTCTTTGGACATGCTAGCAAAATAGAAATAATTTATTAAAGAAAATTCATTATAATTTATAAATAACATTAACATACAACAATCATAAAACGTTGTGGTGCTGGTGAATCAATATCATCACTGTATGGAAAACCAAGGGGTGTAAGAATAAGAACAGCTGCTGAAATAAGATACAGCCCAGTAATCAAGCTTAAAATTCGTTCTGCATTTTTAACTAATATTACTATTGGCATCTGTAAATAAACAAAAAAATATAATAATCGAAATAAAATGTTTTAATAATTTTTTTAATAAAATTAATTACCGTAAAACTTAGTAATAGACAGAATAAAATTGACAGCATGTTTGCAATAATGACTTCTGAGTTAATACTAGCACCTGATCTTCCCATAATTGGTATGAAAAGATAAAGAGCACCAATTGCCAAATAAAATGACTGTATATATGGTATACTTAAAATTCCAATTTGATAACACAGCCACTTCCAGTCTACACAAATAATTTTACAAGTATAAATTGATGGAGAGATAAAAACATTAATAAAATGTAATTTATCAAACTATACCTTTCCATTTGTAGAGGAAAGTATGTCTTATGATATTTCCAACAGCTGGAAAAATAATCCAGTGTAAAGGAATAAATCCAGATCTAATTTCCATAATAACACATGATAATAGTGCAACCATACACATTATACTGTAAGCATCACAATAAATATGATATAATATCCATGAAGATTTGACAACCTGAATAAAAAATCATAATATAAATTGAATTATAAAAATATATAAAAAAGAGAAAAGACAAAAAGATATATCATTACTTTTTTTTGACGACTTCCAGCAAATAAAAAACATATCATTGATGTAGAAATTGTTGGACAAATATACAAAAAAAATAGCCAAATTGGTCTTGCATACCAACTCATGACATTTCCAAGTTGAGTTAATATCAAAGCAATAAAAGTTACTGTTACAAGTGATAACAACCATGATATTAATATAATACCAATGCATAACATAATTTGTTTAATGTATGTTGAACTTTTTATTTCTAAATTAAATAAAATTAAATTTATTATTTATTATATGTAATTAATTAATATAATTAAAATTTATTTGCTTACCTTTATTAGCACACTTGACATTAAGATAAATTGAATAAATTTGTATAATTAAACTTATTAAATTAACAATTTTAGCAATATATTGAGGCCAACAAATAACAAATGCACCAATAAAATCAAAAAATACTGGACTTTCATTTGTCTGCTGAAGTGTTTTATTTCCTAAATAATCACCAATAATTATTTGTTGTGATAGAGCAAGAAGATTATCACCAGTTCTTTGAAGTGATTCAAGTGGTACTTGATTAACATTATCCAATTTTGTATGATATACATAGCCATTTTTTGACCAGGCAAAATCAACACCAGATACTTTTCCAAAGTCTCGAAATATACGAAAATCTGTATCACCAGGAATAATACCACTTTGAAATATTTCTTGTGCTAATGATGATGCATATGGATATGGTACTGTTTTTGAATAAATTTCAACAATCCATGTATTTTCTGGACCAGCTTGAAATAGTAATTCACGTCCACCAGCACCACATGCTTCAATATTAATAAATGCTTTAATTTCATTTGCCCATTTATGTTGTGTTATAAAACCATGTGATGCTTGTAATATATTTTCTTCAGCTCCATTAAATAAAAATATTATATTATGTTTTAATGGTATTGTGCTGTGCGTTATTATTCTTAATATTTCAAGCATAACAGCACATCCAGCACCATCATCAGATGCACCTGGACTATCAATAAATGTATCAAAATGACAATTTAATAATAAACTTGTTTTAGTTAATTTTTTAGGTTCAATTTTAACAATAACATTTGGTACATTTCTATAAACATTTGTCATTCCATCTAAAAATTTTAATGGAAATGCACCACTGTATCTATCAATATCAATGATTATATTAAAGTTTTTATTTGATCCTTTAATAATATTGTTAATTGTATTATTAAAAAATCTCACAGCCAATATTTCATTTTCATAACTTCCAGATACTCTTGGTCCAATTGATGTTAAATTAATAAGATGATTTTTTGCACGTTCAGCAATAAAACGACCAGAATAAATATCTTCATTATCAATATATCTTGCATCTGGTAATTGTTTTTCAAATACTATAACAAGTATTGATACAAAAATTAAAAATAATATAACTAAAACAAGATGTTGAATGTCATAAATATAATCTATTTTTCTTTTTCCTTTTGGTAATTTTGATAAATCATAAATATTTTCCTTGGATAATTTATTTGTCTTTTTCAGACGAAATCTTAAACCTTCATGCTGAAATTAATCAATCAATTTAATTACATAGAATATTTGTTTTGAAATACATTTAAATTTCTTCTGTTTTTTCAATAACAGAGCAGAAAAAAAAAATTGTCAACTTTGCAAGTCATTAAAAAATTGTTTAATTAATATAAAAAAAAAAAAATAATAATATTAAACATAGTTGTTATTATTAAACAAGGTTATGTTGTTTAATAAAAAATTATTTATTTACATTGAATAATTGGATATGTATTTTATGTCAAAACAGAACTTACCATGGTCAATAATTTTTTTTTTAACTATGCAAATGATAGAATGCAATTATCTGGATGATAAAGAATGTTTATTTTCACATTAGATTATTAAAATTTAACACATTTATTTATAAATTTATTATTATTGTTGCAAATTGACAGGACTGGACTAGATGACTGGCGCCTGGCAGTCACACTCTCCAATGAGCCACGTATATAAGCCATTATACCACAAACTATACGATCAATTTGAGGACACTGATATGATAGTGTTTGATAGGTAAAGCAGCGCATTTTACAACGCAAATTGTAAATGATCTTAGGAAATCATTTTTAATATTACTACAATTTTATTGAATTTACCAGCCATAAAAATTAAGTAAAATTTGAACATCCTGGTGATAAAAATCTCTTCGTATTTTTGTTGGAATTGATAAAAACATATTTTTAGTTTAATACTTAGTTAACAATGATAAATTACAGTTATTAAATAGCATATAACATCATATTTTGAAATTTTAATACTTCCAAACCCCAGCTAGTCCATCCTGGAAGTAAATACCTCGCAAAAATTTCTAAACAATTGGGATACTTTGGCAAGTATGATTCAATAATTTCTGCAATTGAAAAAAAAAAACATTTACACAATTATTTGAAGTAAAAAAAATATGAAAAATGTAGATTAAAATAAGCAGTACCTGTTAAAGGTGGTTTATGAGAATGAACAGAGCTTGGAACACTAACTAACAACCATTGATCAGGAATTTTAATATCATTATTTTCAATTCTTGCTCCAAATATTAATAATTCATAAGGTTGTTTACCCATTTTGTAATTAAAATCACAAATTGGATCACCCAACTGTGTCACCTATCAACATAAAATTGTTTTACAAAAAATATAATATACATGTTGATGATTTGAATGACTCACTTTAACCCAGTACCATGTAGCAACAACTTTCATTCCCCATGCAGGTAGCATAACATCAACAATATGATTCAAGTGACTTTTAGCATTTGTACACCAAATCCCAACGATACCAGTCATTGTCAATAATTTAGCTATTGGTATATCAACAAGTTCATCATTGTACATCATTTCATAGCTGTAAAATAAATGACATTTAAATACAACAAAATACAACAACCAATTTCATCCTGACCTGGCTTTAGTTTCTTTTTTTCTTCGAATAAATTTATTCCACCATGGTGGATCCATCAATATAAAATCATATTGATTAATTAAATCAAGTTTTTTTGATATTAATCTTACATCATAACAATAAAATTTACAATCGTTTGGAAATACATAATCAACATCATTAATTTTTTTAATAACAGAAAAATTTGTTGTATTTGATCCATAAAATTCTTTCTGTTCATTAAATGTGTTGCAATAAAAATTATCAGATGCAGCTCTTGCTTCAATATTATTATCATTAACATTAAAGCAATGAAAGAATTTTTTTTTAACATCTAATGTTATTATATTATCAAAATTTTCATGAATAAATTGAATTTTCTTGTAATCATCTGGTAAAATTGATACATCAGATTTTTTTCTTTTTCTACATTTTTTAATACATTTTTCTTCATTGATATTTTTTACCTGATTATCACGTAAATATTTTGATGTTAATTTAAATAATTTATCATTAAATTGTAGTTTTAATTTTTCATTGTTACTATTTACAACTGAATTGTATATTTTATTTATATAATTTAAATGACAAATTAATGCTCCATTATCAGTAGAAATTAATAAACTCATTTTTACTTTTGATAATAAATATAATTGACTTTGTCTTGAAACATTCGTTCATTACTTTGACGAGTTTTCACTCCAGATATTGACAGTATTTATAAAGTACTGTCACCAATATTTATAAACAACTTTTATAAACAAAGATGACTAATAATGTTATTAAAACTGTCAAAAACTTTTTGGAGTACTTGAAGAGCTGACTGTTGTCAGATACAAAATGTAGTTCAGTAGTCCAGAGTCTAATGTCAACAAATAACAATCAACATGCTGTATAACCCTACATTTCCAAGATGATGATGACAATAACAACCCGGCTCCATCAGTTGAATCATAAATTAGCGCATGCCCAGTACGATCAATGGTAACAGCCATTTTTGCACAAGTTATATCAATATGTGTGTGAACTGTGAAGCAATGTGAATTGTGGGAATTGTGAATCGCCCATATATTGCATATTGTGCAATTGACTGCAATTGACTCAAAAAAAAAACCAAAAAAAGAGAGAGAGAAAGAGAGTTTGGTGAATTGATAAATATATCTGGAAAATATATATAATAACAATAGAGTCAATTATAAGTTCAATGATTTATGAATAAAATAACAATAAGTTACAAATGTATTCATTTTCGATGAAAATTCAGTTAGAGAATCATCAAAGTAAAAATTTTTCAATGGTAAATCGGTGTTCTACTGAATTAGTCATTCAACCGACCTACGATTATAATTGTATCCTCATGGTGACTAGTTTAAATAATTTTTAATGTCACTTAACCAAGCATGGGCATCAATATGGATTTTAAAAAAAAAGTAAGTTTATATTCTATTTATTGTCTGTGATAAATTAACAAACAATTATTCTACTCTAATTTCATGTTAAATTTATTTTAACAAACATGTTTTTTTTTTTTTTTTCTTTTCCTTTTATTTTATTTATAATAAAAATATATTAAAAATAATATTTATAAATAAATAAAATTGTTTTTAATAACCGTTATTTGCACCACCATCATGAAAAAAACCATAACAAAAAAAAAATTTTTTATAAACTATGCAAAAAAAAATATGATACACTTTTTTAGGTTAACTCAACATCATTGAATTTACATTGGATTTTATTGCATTAATAATATTAAATATAATTAAATTATCAAATAATTATCATGTTTAATTAGCATATCATGACAAGACATTTGAATACATTAAAATATTGAAAGAAAAAAAAATACAAACAAGACTTGGTTGTAATTAATATTACATAAAAAATTGTCATCATTTAGATTTTTTTATTGTAAACTCATGACCATGATGACAATACGAATTTTCATATGATTGAAAAATGAATAAAATTAATTTTTTATAATTTCAGCTTGAATATAAATTTATAAATTTTGATGGCCTTGACGAGAATGCCCAGAGAGAATTAAAAGATATTTTAAAATCTGATATACTACCAGAAATAGTAAAATTACCATGGACAAATGATGATGACAATTGCATCACTAATAACACAACAACAACAACAACAACAACAACTGAAATACCAGATGCATCAAATGAATGGCAACATTATGGTAAATACAACTAAATTATTTTTATTATAATTATATTTAATTTTTCTAACTCATAAAATTATTAATGATTTAATTTATATAGATGATAATGTTCCAATGTATGATATCCAAGATATGGCGACATTAACTGCTGGCACTGTATCTTATCCAGCTCAGTATATCCAGCAAGTACCATATGGAGCTGAATGGCAATATGCAGGTGCTAGTGGTGATGCAACTACATATTCTCCATATGTATCTTTTGCTGCTCCAATATATCAAACCAATGGTATGATATCAGCAGCATCATCATCAAATACAACAGATCGTCGTCGTGGTTTAAATCGTTCACATAAAATTGATTACAATCCACGTGTTATTAATGATAATATCCCACAAAACTATATAATACAACCAAATCATTACAATACATTTTGTCAGCGACCAACTAGTATGCAATATATTAGATTTATACAGCCAGATGGTGCAACTGTTTGTTTAACAACAAATCAACATCAACAACAAATTCATCACACAAATAATCATCCACATTATCCATATCAAAATCATCCAACATTACATCATCCATCAGGTAATACAAAACATCATCAAAGGTCGCCAAATCAATATTATTTTAATCCTGATATTCCAAAAAATTTTCAAAATAAATCAGATAAAAAATATGACGTTAATCAATCATTTCGTCAATCATCGAATAGTAATAGCAATAATACAAATGATTTATCAAAAAAAAATTCAGTTTTAAAAAGTGATAATACAAATGGTGATGTAGCTAAAAAAATTCCAGCTGTTGAAAAAAAACTGTCAAGTGAAAACGATGATGACGATGATGATATTAAAAAAGAAAAAAAAACACAAGTTGTTAGATTTGCTGATGAATTTATTGATAAAAAAAATACTCCAGCAATAATAAAAGAAGAAATTATAAACGTAACTCCAATTGTTGAAAAAAATAATATTAAAACTGCAAAAAAAGTTGAATTTAATGGAGATGTTAAAGTTAAAAATATTGAGTCATCAGAAAAAATGCAACCAAGTGTCACACCATCAACACCATCACCAGTTGTTGTTAATGATACAAAACCTATAGCACCTGCAGAAGTTGTATCACCTGCAATTCCAGTAACATCATCAACATCAAGTCAATCAACTGTTGATACAATTAAAACTTCAATTCCTGTAATAAAAGCAACAACTCCTCCAGTTATAGTTCCAGCACCAGTATCATCTTTTGCTAGTGCTTTGAAAAAAAAAGGTCCTGATTCATCAGTAGATATGGATAAACAAAGCTCACGTTATGTACCAATTAAAACAACTGAAATTATTGAAAATTCAATACAACAAAAAACAGATTCATCATCAAAACGACAAAATAAACCAACAGCTCAAGACACATCTGTCTCGGTGGTAAAGCAAGCTGTAAAATATCCAATAAATGGAGAAAATAAAACAATGAAAAATGATTTATACAATAATTCTTTAAATGATCCAAATATTTATAGAATGGGTGAGTTTTTATTAAGCTATGAAATTGATAAACAAACTGTAAGTTTACTTCCACGTGGTTTAACAAATCGTAGTAATTATTGTTATATTAATAGTATACTACAAGCATTACTTGCTTGTCCACCATTTTATAATCTTTTTAAATCATTATCATCACAAAAAACACCATTAAAAAATTCACCAACACCACTTATTGATAATATGATTAAATTTATAAATGAATTTTCACCATTATCATCAAGTTCAAGACTATCAAGATTAGAACAAAGAACACAAAAAAAATCAAGATCATCAGACACTGCTAGTGATATACAATGCGGTACAGCATTTGAGCCTTCTTATGTATATACTATGTTAAAAAATACATCATGTTCAAGTGTATTTTCAATTGAAGGAAGACAAGAAGATGCTGAAGAATTTTTATCTTGTTTATTAAATGGTATTAGTGATGAAATGCTTGAGCTAATGAAACAAGTTAGTAATGATAAAACAAAGGAAGATAATGTTGCATTATCAACAGATTTAAATAGTAGTGGTAGTGGTGATGAAGAATGGACAATGATTGGACCAAAAAATAAAGGTTCAATAACACGTTGTACAGAAATTGGACGTACTCCATTATCTGATATATTTCGTGGTCAATTAAGATCAAGAATATCACGACAAGGTGATCAATATTCTGATAATGTACAGCCATTTTTTACACTACAACTTGATATTGAAAAAGCTGAATCAGTTGAGGGCGCACTTGAATTGCTAGTTGGACGTGATCAAGTTGAAGGAATGATTTGTAGTAAAACAAAACAACAAATACAAGCATGGAAACAAGTTACACTTGAAGAACTTCCTGTTATATTGATATTACATCTTAAATGGTTTAATTATCAACTTGAAGGATGCTCAAAAATATTTAAAAATGTATCATATTCAATTGATTTAAAAATTGATAGCAAAATATTAACATCAAGTGTGGCCAAAAAATTATCCGTCAAAGAAAAACAATATAAATTATTTGCAGTGACTTATCATGATGGAAAAGAAGCAACAAAAGGTAATTTAAATAATTAATTTGGATATTTTAATAAGAGAAAATTGAATGTTTTTTTAATTTATATTTTATTTAAAACAGGACACTATGTTACTGATGCATTTCATGTAAGCTATGGGGCATGGGTACGTTATGATGATAGCTCAGTCAAGGGAGTATCACAAAATGATGTTCTCAATCCATCAACACCTCGTGTTCCATATTTATTGTACTATCGAAGGACTGATACTATTGGTAATAATCAAACAAGTAGCATGAGAACACGTTGAAATATCTAACAGTAAAGGCGAGTGTAAAAAAAAGAAAATGAAAATATTTAAAAAATAAACAAACACGTAAGTAATCTTGTTAATTCGTTTTTTTTATATAAAAAAAAAAAAAAAAAATTTAAAAAAAAAAAACTAAAACTAAAGAAACTGATAAAAAAAAAAAATAAAAAAAGAAAAATCTATTAAAAAAAAATACAAATAAATAACTAATTTACAGTTTAAATGAATTGTAAATTTTTATTATAATTTTAAAAAATTAAGTTGATTGTTTTTAAAAAAATGACTAAAAGTAAAAAAAATTATGTAAACTAATGATGATAAAAAAAAAAATCATATTCATCGTTTTGTTCTGTAAAATTAAGTAATGATATTTTTGTTGATTGAGCGTGTAATATTCAACTGTTACAAATGTGCCTCATTTTTATTATAAGTATATTGATAATAAAGAAAAGAAAAAAAAAAGTAACAACGAAATATTGATTATTAAAAAAACTTATTGATTTTAAATATAG
This sequence comes from Aphidius colemani, assembly GCA_030523065.1. NCBI lineage: Eukaryota > Metazoa > Arthropoda > Insecta > Hymenoptera > Braconidae > Aphidius > Aphidius colemani. Next base: position 66,637 of record JAPYYR010000019.1, on the reverse strand, counting down.
ACTTTTTTTTTTTTTAATAACTCAAGTTACTTTTAAATAAAAGAAAGTTATTGCTAAGCTAAATAGTTATGTTCAAATAAATTTATTACAACAATTTGTCTTTTTTTTTAAATGTTCTTTGTTAATTTGTGTAAGTCAGTTTGTTATCTTTTGTCACATGTTGAATCTTTAATTTTTTAACATAAATAATAATCCAAAAAAATTAAATATTATTTTTCATCTTTATTTATTATTTGTATTATTTAAAAAATAACATTTAAAAGAAAAAAATAGCCAGTTTTTTTGCTTATTTTTTTTTGTTTAAAGAATGATCACAAAAATTATTCAGCAATATTTATCTAAACATCTGAAAGTTGTACTTTTTCACCTGGTTTAAATGCTGGCATTCCAAGATAAGGACAACTTGCACAACGGAATGCATCACCAAGATAACACTGTCAACAAAAACAGCCAATAAATTAATACATAAAAATTGGTTAATCAATTGAATAATTATGTTTTTAACTTACACTTCCACAAGATGATTTTTTTGGTTCTTCATCAACAACTTCACCACTTAATTCTTCAGCTAAACCACAACTACAATCTTTGCAGGCTTTTCTTTTGCCAGTTGTTCCACAAACTGGAATTCAATAGCAAATTATCATTAATAAATACGTGGCAATTATATTTTTGTATAAATGATATTAATAAAATATACCTCGTAATGATGTTTCAGTTGGTTTAACTTTATCTGATTCATCTAACAAGTCATCATCGTCAATTAAATCATCATCAACAACGTCATCCAATTTCCAAACTGTTGATTTTGGTTTTGTTGCAAATGACAGTGTCACTGATGAACCCATCTAAAATATTATTGTAAATTTAATTAATAACAAATAAACAACAAGTGTATTTTTTTTTTTTACCTCGTAGTTTGGTTTTTCAGCTTCAATTGAATATAAATTAACATCTGGATTATTATTCTTCATGACATCACGAATTTTCATGTTTAATGACAATGAAATGTTTTTATTTTCTTTAATACGAAAACCAGCCAAACGAAGTTTTGATATTTCATCGGTAAATATATTTTTACTTTCTGTTGATGAGTCAACTATTTTGTACAGAATAATTGTACCACCTGGTTTTAAAATTTCATGAAGTTTAGCTGATGAATCATCTTGATACTCCACAAATGAAAGAATCATATTGATTGAAGATTTTTCTGTATTTGCTGTAATTAAACGACAAAGAAAAAATCATTTAAAGTTTTTGTATGTAAATAAATAACCTGTCTCAATATGATGCAACAAAGTGATATCAAAATTGCAAGACAATGTTGTTATATTCTATCTTTTAAAGCAAAAATTACAAATGATTATTCAACAAGAAAGTGATGAAAAATATTGCCTGATAATTAATAAATTTATATTACATTAAATTGATTACTTACAATCAAACTGACTGACAATTTTCATGTTGGAGACATTGTCATTAACTTCACTGACAATTTGTTTTTTTTCAGATTCAACAACATCAATTGGTAATAATAACAACACCAATTGTTCACTATCTTTATCGACACCCATTTTATAATATTTTATAATAGCAAGACAAAATGAAAAATTTCTTAAGTACTATAGACTTGGATCAGATAGCAATATAATGTGTTTATCAAGAAGACCAAGAAGACTAGAAATTAGAAATAGGAGACCTAACTTGTATAGAAAAACACCTGGAGATGTGTTGCCAAATCATGAGGGCGCTGGTGGCCCGATGATTGTGTGTGTGTGTGTGTTCGCTACTCTTATGTACTAATTACGTAGTACAATTTTTATTATATCCGGTTTTCTTGATGTATTTTTTATAAATAAAAATTAATATTAACTTATTATTTAAATATATATATGACTTTGTGTTTAATTATTTTTATTATTTAGAAATATTATCTTGGAATTTATTTTTTTTTTAAATTGATAATTGCATAAATCTGTAAATAATTTACTCAAAAAGAAACAGAAATAAAATACAGCTAAACAGTGTTTCTCGTGTTGACAAAATTCAAAAAAACTTTTATTCTCTATGCTACTCAATATAAATTAAAGATTATTAGTCGAAATAAAAATAGGTACGTAACTCTATGGATAATTGAATTATTAATAGTTGATGAATCATTTCTCCGATTAGCATTTGGATCCCGTGAGTTACATTGTCTATATGCCAGTGTTTTTTTTCTTTTTGTTGATATATATCCTGTTACAGATAAACTCGGTTCATCCAGTTTTCCAGTTGCCAACAATTTACTAAAATCTTTTTCCAATCTACTTGCAATTGGTCCCTTAAAATGCAATAGAAATTGTATGCATCCTCCGTTGTGAAGAATCTTTGTCTTTCGACTGTCAACTGACAACATCCACTCAGGTATTCCCATAACTTTTCTTACGTCTTCCAAAAATTGTGGTCTAAAATTTAAAAAACAGATCAATGAATTATCATGAGATTCACCTTTGATATTTCAAATAACTTACACAACAAATCTTGGTGGTCTTCTAATATTAGCATATTTAACAAAATCGTAATCTGGCTGTATTGTTGCACAAGCTAATTTTTGATGACCAAAATTTTCATCAAAAATAACAATAGATCTTCCAACTGCCGTTACAATTCCTTCAAGTGGAAAATTTTTATCAATAAAAATTTTTCTTTCAAGTCCAATATCAATTGGTCCTAAGCGTGCTGATAAATCACCAACATAGCAACGCAGTGGTAAATCAGGACCACACTCTTGTCTGTAAAGATCTTGCTGTATCGAAAAGAATAATTAGAATAAAAAGAATCCAGTATTAATTTAATTTCACATGACGATGAAAATAAACTAATTAAAATTACGTTTAATGGATCCGCTAGTTGAGTAAAATATGGATTCCATACGTAACCACCAGCAACACAACGTGTGTCTTTGACTTTGACCACAGCATCAACACCCACTCCATTAACCCAAATTTCCCAATTATGATTTTTAGTCTGAAAAAATAATAATAAATAAATTTTTCAATATTGAAACATAATAGTTTCTAACAATACTCACAGTATTTTTATCATTTTCACCAGGATATCTCAGCTTAACTTCAATGATTGTTTCACTTTTACTGTTGTCATTGTAAATCAATTGTGTCTGTAATGAATTATCTCAATTATTATAAAATAACAATTGTAAAAAACACATCAATAACAAATATATAATTCAATTACCATTCTAATGTATCCCCAAGCAAATCCATATGGATGATGAAAAGATGCAATTGCTCGTATTTCTCTAGCTTCAGATGGTGCATATCCACGTTCAATTGACGAGCATGCCCATCTAAAGTCATTATCTTTTTTATGTATTATTATACTTCGTCCTAGTATGCTCTGATAACCAAACAATGGTAATGTTGTGTCATTGAATGTTGCACTATATCGTGATCGATTTTCTAAGGTACCAAATTTACCACTTATGTTACCAATTCCATACTGATCATTGGTTCCTTTACCAGGTGGTGGTGATAGAGTGTCACTCATGTTGAAAGGATCAAATGAATCGTAAAGTGATGTTGGTTCACATGGAAACTCCAGGTCTATTTCAACTGGTACCTAAAGATTTCATTTAATATTTTATTTTAAATTAATAAATTAATTATCAATCAATTATTTACCTTATAAATTTGATAGTTATTTGTTTTTCCATCAAGCTCTTCAAGCAGCAATTCCACACCAGTTATATCATACTCAGTCTGTTGTATAAATTCAAATTTTCCATGTAAAGAAATTGGCTGACCATTACCAAACCAATCTTTAGCAACAGCTTTATTTCTGTGGACTCTGCTTATTCTGTTTATATTTTAATTAAAATTATTATTAAATATATTTTATTTTCATCTTTAAAATTTATAGGCATATTTCAGTTTAAATATTGTATAAATAATTAAAATATAATTATACATTGTACAAGCTAGTCGTTCACCTCGTGCAACTGGTCCATGATCATCATAAATAACAAGACTTTTCCCAATAATACTTTGTGGTCCTGACAATGGTAGCAATGAATCAGTAAATAATATTTTTGTAAGATTCAGCCCATATAATTTTTGTCCAGCAATATGTAGATGACCATGTCGTGTTAAATCACCAAGACGACAATAATTAAATCTATTTATAGTACAGTGTTCTGGATAAAGAATATCCCAATCAATTTTGTATGGGTTGTATGGCTTTCCAGCACTTATACATCTTGCTGTCCAGTTGTAATAATCTTTGCCTGGTGGATTATCATGTATCATCCATCTGATGATAATAAAATTAATATACCTGTGATAAGCTGCTGAATAAATTTATTTACCTGTGATCAGCTGAATTATTGGTTGATCTGCCATCAGCATGAATTAATTTTTCAACAATAATTGTTGTATCACTATCTGGTTCATTTTCAACTTGTCGAAATATCACTCTTCCAACAATTGGATAGTGGAATACAGCTTGTGCTGTTTGTACAGATAATGGTCCACCAGTTTGTGATGCATATGGTACAATATTACTGCATATCCAAGTTATCATGTCTTTGTTATTAGTCTCATCATATCTACAACAACCAAAAAAGCCACAAAAATTAATAAAAAATTGATATTTTTAACTATAAATAAACAAAATAAATGAATAAACTAACTTGTAAATGACAAGTGAACGATGAACAACACTGTGACTACCAGAAAGAGGCAAATAAACATCCCAATAAATACCATTTAACTTGGCACTACCAGGAAGAATATCATGATGATTCATACCTTCAATTCTTCCTTGTAATTTACCTGATAAATCACCAATTGCATATTGATCTTGTGTACCAAGTCCTGGTGGTGGTACTATTTTTTCATGTATATTTGTAGGATTAAATATTTCTTTTGTGCTTAAACATGATTTACCAATTTTATGATTTGTATCAAGTGGATCACGTGGAAGTTGATGAATTTTATATGCTGATGTTTTTGTTTCATAACGTAAACGTGTTTCTAAATCATCAATTGGATTTAACGTAACGTTTATCCATGTTGGATGATATGGAGTTTCTTGAGTGAATGTTATTTCACCTTTCATACCATGTGAATTAATTAAACTCCTTGAATAATAAAATGACAAATATATATTTTAAAAAATAATTTGTACTTGATAAATTGAAATATTTTATATATTTTGTACGTACTTACTTTGTTAATATTAATTTACGTGGTTTAATTTTAGCACATGTTAAAAATGAATCATTCATTGTTTCATGAAATATAATAATATAAAGTGAACGATATAAATCATATACATCAACTGGAATCGATTCAGTCATTTCATCTTTATATGTATTTTTTAATTTTTTATTATCATTTGATATTTTAATTTTACCAAGTCTTTTATCAATATCACCAATTGATTTACCAAAACCTTGATTATTTGGATCAAATATAGATTGTAGTGTATTACAATTTTTAATATCTTTTCCATTATCAAATATATCTGTTACATATATTTTCCAATTATGTTCAGTAAAAGTAACTGTTGAATTTTTTTTAATACTTGTATGATATAAATCAGAATAAATTATTGTATCTGTTGTTGAAGAACCAGAATTATCACCAAGCCAACGAAACCATATACTACCAGATATTGAACCATAAAATTTTGCCTCAGCATGTTTTTCATAATTTTTTTCATGAACAATTATTGATGCACAAATTATTTTTGTTGATAATGTATCAATTAAAATTATTCCTTTACCCCATAATCCATTTTCTCCTGTTAAACTTATACCTGGTACATTGACAACACTTGTTTCATTTCCAGGAAGAATTAGAGGACCCAAAATATCTGTTAAATCAATGACCCTTTAAAGGTAATTATGAAAATAAATATTAATTATAAATTAAATACAATAATAAAAATGTTTTTTAATGACTTACTTTTCTCCAAGATGTTCATCATCACATCGATCATGAATTTTTGTATAATCAACTGGAAATTTAGTTATTGACCATAGCCACTGTTGTTCTGGATATTGAAGAGTTGTACTTAGAGCTAAACGAATTGTCACTGAATCATCAGGACCTTGTTTAAAATGTATTTCACCATGAAGACCACCTGATGATATGTAAGAAGTAAGTTGTAAACAATTCACAACTGATACTGCAAAAAAATAACAATAAAAATCAATGACTATTATTTGATTGTTTTTTTTATAAAATAATATATTTGTAGTTACAGTATGACAATAATATCAACCACATTTTTTTATTTTTTCATTTGTAATTTTATAAAGACAGATATATTTTACAATCAATATTAAATATTGATTTATTTTGTATTTTTTTCTTTGGTATTTCGATCGTCTCACGCACACCACTGTTAACAATATGAAAGTTTCGACTAACGAAAGAGCTAACAGTTGGCTGGTGCTGAGTAAAAAACCGTTATCTCAATGAATTTTTCTTACATTCTAAAAATTGACCTTCATATGCCTTTCATTTTTAAACGCATTCGTTCATTTTTTTTTCTATCATAATTATTATCCTCATTAATAAATTATCATTTTTTTTCGTTTCTTGTTTTTCATATTTTCTTATAAATACAATAGAAATAAAATTAATTTTTTTTGCTGAATAACTCATTTAGAGATGAATAATATTTTAATAAATATTATTATTAATTTTTCTTGAATTTAAAAAATTTATCTAAATATAGAAAAAAAAAAAAAATTTTAAATAAATATAGATTTTTATAAATTAATATTTAAATTTATTAACATATTTTTCATTGAGCAGGATAATAGATAGATTAATGTGTATCAAATACCCTTGAAAAGATGACAAAAAGAAGACAAAAAAAAATTATCTGCAGCATTAAAACCTGATGTGAATAACAAATAACAATATACCAGTTGACAACGCATCGATATATTCATTTTAAATATTTATAAAGTTTGAAATTTAATCAATGTATTTATGGATTTTTAATTTTCGAAATTTTAAGTTCGAAAAATCCTTTTTTTTTTTATCTTCATGAATAACTGTTTGCCTATTTTTATGAAAAACCCAATGTAAAAATAAATATATATATCGACAAAAAATTTGGTGCATTGAAGGCTATATGATCTGTCAAAAGTTATTTGTGGATTTTAAAAAATCATATGGTTAAAACTCTCTTATTTCACCATGAAAAATTATAAAAATAAATGAGCTGAAAAATGGAATAATTTTTAGAACAAAACTATTACATAAAACATATTTTTTTTTTTCTATTAGAAAATTAAATTATTTGGTTATTTTTCTTCTATAAAATAGTGGATCTAATTGGATTATTATTTTTTTTATTATTAAATATAATGATCATACTTTCTATGTTGATATTAATTATAATTAAAAAAAATTTATTTATTTATTTTTTTGGATTATTAAACCAATTGATTCCCACTGATTAATTACAGAAATAAAAAGCTTGGAAAAATATTATTTAAAATGATAAATAAATTATTAATTTATTTTAGCTTAGAGAAAACACAATAATATCATTTGGGGATATCGACTGACTTTCTTGAAGCACAATATTTATTCTCCCTGGGTTCCTGTGCGGAACCGTTTTAGTCAATACAGAGTGTGGTATAAGGGTCGCTATTTTGAGTTCGAGTCGCACTAAATATGGTCAGATGAATTTGTTTTAGATGCTGTGAAACAAACAGAGCATCCCTCTTCATCAAGTTATTTTATTGGTGGGGATAGTACTTGCTGAAGTTACTTAGGCAAGCACAATTCTATGATTTGGACAGTTGGTTAGTTGTTAACCAGCTCGCTTACATCTTTTACTTGTTTCTAACTCAATCGTAAACATGGTAAGTAAAATTTGGAAAAAAAAACAAAAACCAAGAATAAATAAATGAATAAATACAAGCTTATAAGTTTTTTTTTTTTCTACTTCTTCAACTTTGATAAATCAAATTTTGAAAAAAAAAACGAGTGATAAATAATAACATGTGAAAATTTGGATAAATAAATTAAATAATAATAAATTTATGAAAAACCTAGTGAAATTGCGTGAAGTGAAAACAATTATATTGTTTAAAAAATTAAATTTTTATTCTTTACATAACTGCAAAATATGCAAGTGAAAAATAAAAAATTATATTTTATTTTGAATTTATCGTCTGGAAATAAATTAAATAAATTTACGTTAAAATTATTTTGTAATTTCAAGTATTTATAATATTAAATGTACAATATGCGTAATTGTTCATAAAGGAAGTAAAGATTAAATGAAATTATGTACAAAGTTAAATTTAGCAATTGAATATTATGTAATATTGGTAACTCGAGAGGAGTGCGGATTAATTTAAACCCACCCCGTTTGGTTTGTTCTATATATATACGTTCAACGGAGACTTAACTTGACAGCAAATGAAAATTTAAAAACAGATGCGACTATTATTAGAAGGATCATATTATATTTGAATTTTATAAATACGCCTAATCGATTTGACTGTTGTCTCACATTACTGTTTTCATTTTGACGCTTTAAATTTATTCAAGTTTAATAAAATTATATATTAAATACAATTAAGATATGACAGCTGAATAAAAAATAAATAAATTCTTTTTTCTTTAACAGGCTGATAAGGAAAAGAAGAAGAAGACCAAAAAGAAGGAAGAAGCACCAGCTGCTGCTCCTGAACCAGCACCAGCACCAGAGCCAGTAAAAGAAGAACCAAAAGCAAAAAGTCCATCAGCAACACCAACAAGCTCGGCACGTGCAAGTAGCCGAGGATCAAAACGCGCAAAGCGTGGAGGTTCAAGTGTATTTTCTATGTTTACACAAAAACAAGTTGCTGAATTTAAAGAGGTAATTATTTTATCATTCAATTTTATCATTGAATGTATTTATTAATTTTTTGTCAAAATTAATAACAGGCATTTGGACTTATGGATCAAGACAAAGATGGTATTATTGGTAAGGAAGATCTTCGTATGACTTTTGATTCAGTTGGTCGTCTTGCAACTGACAAAGAACTTGATGAAATGGTTGGTGAAGTACCTGGACCTATCAACTTCACTCAACTTCTTACACTCTTTGCAAATCGCATGTCCGGAGGTTCGTACGAGACAATATTAACTTTTTAAATTACGTGACGGGTGAGAGTCACGCAGGTGTATAAGAAAATTTTATAGAGTCGATTCGCGTTTTAAATCATTGAAAAAAAATGTTCTTTTAAAAATATTTATTAACTTAATGTTAAATATTTTTAAAAGTCATTTTTTCAAACCGTCATTCGATATTAAACTATTTTTTTTTACGTTAATCGCATTCTTTAAATCTTTAATCTCATATCGATTTCTATAAAAAAAAAAAAATTATTTATATTTAAATTTAAACGTGTACCCTCAAAGTGTTTTTATGTCATTTTTTTTCCTACTGTTTTTTATGTTTACCTCATTATCTGTTACCCTAATGATTTAAAAAAAAAAAAAAAAAAGCAAATACTTCCATGTCTTTTATGTCTTCCACAATACATGTCTTTATATTTAAAAAAAAAAATTTTTAATCGTGATTTATTCGTGTTTTAATCGTGATTAATAATTGAAAAAAAAAATGTGAAAATTGTATGAACATGTGTTACTTACAATGATCGTTGTTGCACTCTATATGTTTATTTGTACACTTGTGTGACCCTTGCCCGTTCCATGAAACTCACTATGCCTCGTTGGCGATGTTACAGCAGGATCGGATGAGGATGACGTTGTCATCAATGCATTCAACACCTTCGACAACGATGGAAAAATCAATGGTGACAGGTAAATGTTTTAAAACAGTTTAAATAAATCAGCATATACTTAACTCTAATGAATAAATTATATAATTACAGATTGAGGCATGCACTCATGACATACGGTGAAAAATTCACTGCAAAAGAATGCAATGATGCCTTTGACAATATGTACATTGATGACAAAGGACAAATTGATACCCAAAGTCTTATCGCAATGTTGACTGGTAAAGGCGAAGAGGATGATGATTAAATTATACGCTGCACTATCTAAACAAAAAACATTAATATTAATACAAAAAATAAAAAAAAAACAACAAAAAAAAACAACAAACAAACAAACCAACAACAAATAAAAATTTTCCTTTCATTATAAATAATAAATAAATTTAAAAAAAAAATACTATTTAAATGTCATTCACTCATAAACCCAAATGAAGAACAAAAAATCTATTTATTTATTTTACAACGCGTGGAAATATTTGCAACAATTTAATAATTGTTTATATCATGTTGTCATTAATACATCATTAATTGTTATATCATTATGTTATTCACGTAGACATATTATATATATAGATTACCTTTATTTTCTTTCGTCATATATTGTTGTTTTTTCTTCTTCTCTATTTTAATTTTTTTCTCTCCTTCATTAAATGTATAATTTATTTCTACTGGTGTTATGTTGACTGTAAAATAAAAAATAATTTTCCCAATATTACAGTCTATTGTTGTTATTATTAATTTTTTTTTCGAATCTGTAATATAAATTTTTGCGATTAATTTTATTTATTCGTAGTTAAAAATTATTTGACTTACGTATAGACTGATGGATCGAAATCTGGATGAGGAGTATTGTAGAAAATTATTCTACAAAATAAACAAATCAATTATGCACAAACCGTAATAAATATGACTGAAAAAAAATCAATGATAATGGAAAATAAATATTATATATGAAGAAGACAATAAAATGTCTTGAATATTAATCAACAATAATTATAATTAACGTAATTATTTTAAATAAATACAACATTTGTACAATCAATGGTGCTATTTATGGGAATAATCTGGTTATTTTGTTTAACAAATTAATTTTTTGGTCATTAAAATTTTGTTTATTGCGATTAACACCATAAATTTTCATATATATATTATTAATTTTTTTACAAATTTAAAAATGGTGTTTAGTCGCCTCTGAGCATTTTAAATGATTAATTAATTTATAAATAATAATATTAATTAAAAATTATATTTTCAAACACAATATATTAATTATATATATAATAAAACAAATTAAAAATTTTTTTTTTCAACATTTTACTGTCAAATTTATTTTGACAATTTTTTTCTTTTTTAAAAAATTAATCTAATATCTTTGATTTAAAATTGAAATTAAACACAGATAATTGGTATTCTATCGTATGAAAGTTCATTACAGGAAATATCAAATGTAATATATTTATCCATAGTATGTCACGTTAAAGAGACACCATGTACTCTCATGTGCCTATTTAAATTACCACTTTGGCTAAAACGCAATAAGCACAACTTGCATTGATATGGCTTTTCGCCTGAATGTATGCGAAGATGCTTTGTTAAAGTTGAACTATCAGAAAATGCTTTTTTGCAAAATCTACATCTGTAACATGACAAACAAAAAATCAATTAAAATTACACAATAAATATGTATTAATTAAATTAAAAATATATTTATTTTTACCGATAAGGTCGTTCGCCCGAATGAGTTCTCATGTGCGTTGTGACTGAACTACTTTGAGAAAATCTTCGATCACACACTGGACATCTGAATGGTTTTTCACCAGAATGAGTTCTCGCATGAGCTGTTAAATTAGCAGCTTGACTGAATGCTTTTGAACATGCATGGCATCTAGAAAAAGACCATTAATTAATTTACCAAAATAGCTTGTAAATATTATTTTAAAATAAAACAAATTATTAATAATAATATCAACCTAAATGGTTTTTCTCCAGAATGTGTTCTTAGATGTGTTTTAAGTGTACTTGGTCTTGCATAAGTTTTACCACATATTCTACATAAATTTGGTCTTCCATTGTCATCTTGAATAACACTTTGTGTTGAATTATTATTGTTATTATTATTATTATTATTATTATTATTAAGTGATGTACAAAGCGCGTGCTCATCACTAATTGAGGGTTGTAGTCTTCCGTGGGGATGTGATACAGGGGTATGTGAACCAATGATACCATTGGCTGTTGCTTGATTCATTCTCGTTTGAGACTCTTGAATAGGGTTGTATTGAGGGGCGGGACTCAACATTGGTTCCACGCCCCATGTTGATGCATAGTTTACCTCATATCTATAAAAAAAAAAAAAAAAACATCAATAAACAATTAAATAAATTATTAAAAGTATATTGAAACGATAGGAAATTATTGAAATGAAGATTTTAACTGATATTGATATTTTGGCTCGATTGAATTTAATTGTTTTTTAATTTTTCTTTAGCTGAGTTTAGGTTTTAGTATTAAAATGAAATTGAAATTTTTTTTTATGATAGATACCCGGGATGCATGTTCATTGTCATATTCATTGAAACATTAACTGACATTGCTGGTCCAGTTGTAAAATTATTTTGTGATACTGGCAATGATCCAAGGTTTTGTGAATATTCTTGTGTGTAATGATGATTTGTTGATGGTGAACAATTGTAATAACTTCCAGTTGGACTTGCTGGATGTACAACAGCATGTTTTAATGATAATAAAACATCGGCAACGGCCTCACCATTTGGATTTCCTGGTCTTGTTACGCAGTCAGATCTTGTACATCCCCAACTGAAAAACAAACAAAAAAATCATATTGTTTTTTTATTAATTTCTAAATGATAAATTGTTTGATAAAATTTAACACATTTATATTTAGTTAGTCTTTTAAATTTTCACACTGTTAATTGAAAATTTGTTTTTTTATCAGCACTTTTTCCCGACGCGTTTAAAAAATATGCGTAATTTCATAGAGAAGAAATTTTCTAATTTTAATTGAACTTTAAAGTACTAATTCAAATATGAATCTTCTATTATATCCACACTTCTAAGGAAACTACTGAAGAATAAAAATTGTATATAATAATGATTAAAAAAATAAAATGAAAAAAATTTAAAATTTATTTTCCGAGCCAGTGTTTAAAATGATTTTACATTTTCAATTTACATTTATATTTACAAAGATAAAGCCATATACACAATGAAGCACAACAAAACACATTCATAAATAACAAAAAACTATATATAATTTTATTTTCATTCATATTGTATAAACTGACTACAATTATTTTCTCTCACGTTAAAAAAAATTGACTATATGCAATCATTTAAACAGCCATGTATAGACAAATCAGCACTCAATATTTGATTTATACAAAAAAATGAATAAACTCGAATATGGTTTCTATTTAGATATCAATTTTCTTCTTCTTTTTTTTCTAATTAATTTTTTTAATGATATATATTTATATAAAAAAATGAGTAAAACTTACTTGTAACTAGCTGAACAAGGGCTAAATAAACCCGGCGGTAAAGGATCAAGATCTAATGGTGGAAGAGGAAAACCCGCCATATCATCAACCCAAAAACTCGCTCCAAATTCACCAATAACTTGTGTTTGATTATTATTATGTAGCTGATGATCAGTATCCTGATTAATATCATCAGTTGGACTTGATTGAAGTTCATGTATATTTTCTAATGTAACACCAGTACCATCACCTGATCCACATGTACCAATATCATTGTTATCATGATGACGACTAATTATTAGATGATCTTCATTATCCAAGAGGTCAAGTGCATTCACCGCTGAGCACAAGCCTTATTATCAAAAAATAAAAAAGAAAATTAACACAAAACAAGTTACAAATCAACACACAATATACCATTTGAAGTATAAATAAAATATTAATCGTTTTTTTTTTTTTTTAAATTTAAATCAACAATATTGGGTTGTATTGTATGTTTACCTGTACCAAGCGTATAGCCAGACTCTGAGATGTTTGTCGAATGGTGGCTCTGCAAAAACTCCATATCTGATGAATATTCTGTACATTTACTACCCCCAGATAAATCACCCCCTTGTTTCCCTCAATCCAACACTCAAATAGTCCTATCAAGGATGCTGTATGGTCCAGCCCCTCTATGTTGTCTTGGTAACGCCGTTGTTAAACTTCTCTGTAAATTATTGCTAACTTTTTTTCTCTCTATCCTTCACTTTTTCCATTAAAAAAATATAAACAAAAAAATCAACAAAACAATGGAAAAAAATTATATATATTTTTGTAACTTTAGATCTAATTACTTGATAAATCAAATTTTTCCTTTATTTTACTTATTTTTCACTTTGATTATTATTATTATTGTTATTAATCAAACGTATGAGAAGAGAAGAAGCTGCAACGTGGATATTTGAGAAGTAGTGGGTGAAGAAGACCCTTTTACAAAATATATATACAAACTGTCGTACAAGAAAAACCATGTGTTTTTCACCTGTATCACATTTCAATTTTCAACAACAATATTTTATTGAGTTATTCAATGATAACTATCATCACTATTCACATAATTTTTTAACAAATAATAATATTCTTAAAGAAATTTTTTTTTTCTATTATTTATAATAAACAATTAATTTTTCACTTTCACAGCACACTTATTTAACAAGAACACACATTTTTTAAGAATATTTAAAGGGTGTTTTTTTGAAATTTTTTTTTTCCTTTAAATTAATTATTGCCAAGGGTTTAATTAAAACAATGGGGTATTTTTTTTTTTTGATTAAGACAATTTGTATCAAAGCTTCCATTCGCACCCCTTGACTGACTGACAAACCTAACTTGGCTACGTTATGTTAGCAGAGACCCTCTCATAGCACCCCACTACCAAGTAACACTCGCCAATGACGCCTTTTTTTTCTTTTTTTTTTCACATTATTTTTTCCCTTCTTATTCATAATGCTTGATCTCACTTGTTTATGTCTTATTATTATTTTTTGCTTACTTGTTATGTGTATGGTCATAAGATGTAACCAATATTTTCATCATGAGAAATGTCAAGAGTATACTAATCGGTATTGTTCAACGATCCCAATAGTGTCAGAGACGATACATCGGTGCGTTTATAAAGACAGAGGGATGAGTATGGCAAAGATTGCATTTCGACACCACTACGATCACGGTGGTCCTTGTGCCTCAAAGATCACTGATTCGTGATGCCTTCCTTTCATAAATTCAAAAAATAATATTTCATAAAAAAAGTTTTAAATTCTTTTAACCCTGTTGTTATTTTTTTTTTTTTTCTTTTTTACTTTGACCGATTTTGCTCAGCTGAGTTGATTGAATTTGAGCAATAATGTCAACGTAATTTTTTGTCATAATTTGAATTTTGAAAAAAAAAAAAACAATTGATAATTTATTTATTAAAATATATATATGCAACAAATGTTAAACTTTTTTTGACTAAAAAATATTTGGATCCGGTATTGTCACATGTTCTTCCGAACGTGTCATATTACATTGGTGTTTTTCAATATAAAACACCTGACATTGGTCAGTTCCGATGATGATGGAAACAGGAAAAGGAAGTCGACCAGGTCGAGCCAAGTTCAAGAGGATCAGGTTGACGATATACAAAAAAATTTCATATATACATTTAATAAATATCGCACGATACTGATCCGAAAACGTATATTTATATGTTCAAACATAATTTGTTAACTTTTGAAAATAGTTTAATTCCATCATTAAAGTATTGGTTTACCGATTGGTGGTCGATTGAGCCCATGATATTAATATCACCATCAAAACCATCCCTATTTATTATTTAAAATTATACATATTAATAAATATTATTTTAATAATTATTAATTCAAAAAAAATAAAAGAAACTGTATAATTTATATTATAATTTATAAAGATAAAAATATATATATTATATGGTTGAGCAAGTAACAAAACGAGCGAGTAGTTGTTGATGAAATCTCAATAAGGGTTGTTGCCTCAACACCTGTGTTTACATAAACCATAAAATCAAAGAGAGCGTTCTCATATTATTTATAACGATTGAGCATAATTAATTTGGCTTAAAACCGCACAAAAGATTTTGATAATAAAACATGTAAGCAATATATAAATCAATAATAAAAATTGAGTGATTGAAATGGTCGAATAAATGACAGTGTTGAGAGATAACTAAGTGATTACATATAGGATCATCCTATCTCTGCATGATAAATCTCATACAATAATGCAACGTATGTGTAATTAAAATTGGTGGTTGTATTGTTATCCCCTTGTATCTATTAAAACTCATCCTCTATATATTTGTGGTTGGTACATGCAGCTTAGTAACTTATTTGATCTTGTCATATTATTTATCTACAAGTACATACTAACACGATAAAGTTGATCCTAATCGACAGATTAATTTTATCATCATTATTATTTGATATTTCAATCTTTTCAATGAGATGTAAAAAAATAAAATAAAATAAAACTGGTTGTGATCTTAGACACGTGCCTTTTGTAATTCAATCGGATATATATTTTACAAAAATATCATCATCATCATCATCATCATCATCATCATCATCATCATCATCATCATCATCATCATCATCATGAATTTAAAAAAAAACATCTCGAAAAAGAAAATAGAAAAAATATTATAAATTATATATTATTCTTTTGAGTTGTCTTTAAATGGGCAGATGTTGGTTTTATTATTTTATATCATTCACCCTTTCTTAAAACAAAAAGTCTTAAGAAATTTGAAACCCCAACGACATTTATTTAATTGGTAAGTATTATTTTTCTTTTAAACGTTTTATATTTTCACGTGTGTATTTTTTAAATTAAAAAATACTTTCAATTGTATTATTAATTTAAAAATAAAATAATCAATTGATTTGATTGTTTGCTTGAGAATTATATCTTCAGATATTTTATAAAAATAAAAAAAAATTAATTTTAAATTTCTTTAGTTGTGCATTGTTTATATTTGTACATAATAATGATGGTATTTTACAACCCCTCATTTTGAATATATCCAAGATGGCAGACTCAACTACTGTGCTACTATCGACGTTTGACTGTTAGAGGGTTTCTTGGGAGGTAAGCTCATCGGATATTATAAGTCTTCTTTCCCCTAGTATCACATCAAACCCTCCTACCACCCTCTGTATTTCTCTTTTGATTCTCTTTTGGTCCTTGAGAACAATAAAAGGTAATGAATTTTTTTTTTTCTATATTTTTGTACTATTTTTTTGTTTAAATATATCGTTAATTGAAATGTCAGATATATATATAAATTAATTGATAAATAATAAATAGTAGTTGTTAGTAATATAATATAAATTGCATTTCAACTAACCCAATTCAAAAAAAGACAAAAAAATCAATCAAAAAAACTATTTTTAAATGTAGAAACCAATTATCAATTTGTATATTTTTTTTTTTTTTGCAGAAGAATAAACTCAAAATTCATTGGAACATTTAAAAATAAACTTTTTTGCTGGACTTTTTTTTTATTTGTAACCTTTTAAAACATTAAATTATTTGTATGATATTAATTTTAATATTTAAACTTGAAAAATAACAACAAAAAAAGTAATAAATATAAGGAAAAAATACAACCATTTGTAGAAATTTCGTTTCGATTCGTTATGTATCCCTGTAATTGTATCTGTAATTGTAAAAAAAAAAAATTATTTATTGACACAATAATTATTTAAATTAATCATAAATGTATTGTACGTTGATATTTTATGATTAATTTATGATAAAAAAAAAAAGAATTATATAAATTATAAATTGATAATTCATTCTTACGTTTGTAATTTTTTATTTTGTTTTTTTTTCTGTAAAATGAATAAATTTTAAAAAAAATACATACATTTATAAAATCATAATAAATTGAATACAAAATATAATATATGTAATTAATCCTTTTTTCAGTATATAACAGTATCACCCATATTTTATTTTTTTCATTTCTTTAAATGATTGGTTCTCACATATAGACAAACAAACAATGCAGCAGCTTGAATATCAATAAACTTTCATTATATTTTATTCTAAAATAATAAAAAATATCTATGTTACGTTTGAATAAGTTAATTGATTGATTTATATATACATAGCATTAAAATAATTATAATAATATAGAGTCCAAACCGATAAGCTTTTGAAAACATCACAGAAATTTAGCCACACAAATATTTTAATTAATTTCTTTGAATCTCAACTTATTCCAATGTGTTGTTGATTTTCATCAGTAACCAAATCTTGAATTTCCTGTCAAAAAAAAAAACAATAATAATAACAATAATTAAATAGTTAAAAATCATAATAAAATAAATATATTTTATAAAAATAAAAAACCTGTATTTTTGGAAGTTGACAATTTTTTTCTTCTTTAAAATCATTGTCTATTTTTAAATGATGATTTGTTGTTAAATTATTTATATCAAGAAGACCAAAATTCCATCCACCTTCACCATCAAATTTAAGTACATAATTATGATATTTAGCAAGTGATGATACACGATGTGTTATTGTTAATAATGTTATTCCTTTTTTTTTAGCTGTTTCATACATTGAACCCTCAGCCTCAAGACTAACAGCACTTGTACATTCATCAAGTAATGCATATTGTGGTGTATTATAAAATAGTCTTGTCATTGCTAAACGTTGTTTTTCACCACCTGATAGTGTTGAATCCCAATCGCCAATAGCATCAAGACCATGTTGTTCACGTTCAGCCAATGAACGTAAATCAACAAGATCCAATAGTTTTAATAATTTTTCATCATTTTTTTTATCACGTTTAACTTGTACTGGATAAGTTATTTGTTCACGTAAACAACCAATAGTCATATATGGTTTTTGTGGTATATAAAACATTGCTGGTCTATTTGTTCTTAAATAGTATGATTCACCAGGACGTGTTAATGAACCACCATACACTGGCCATAAACCAGATATTATTCTAAATAATGAACTTTTACCACAACCATTTGGTCCAGTTATTAGTAAATGATCACCTGGTTTTATTATTATTGATAAACTTTGTACAATTATTTCACAATTTGGTGTAACAATTGGAACATCATCAAGTGCAATTGTACCATCTAAACTATCACAAACAATTCCTTTAATAATTGGTGAACCATCTTTAAATTCTAATTTTCTTTCTGTTTTCATTGTTATGGTATTTGTCATTCGTATTGCTTGTTGATTTGTAACAACTGTTCTTTGATATTTACAAAGAGCAGCATCTTTAAATACATTTAACATTTCACTTACACGATTTGCATAACCAGCAAGTGCAACTAATTCCTATAAATAAAAAAAAAAAAATATCATCATCATAATCAAGTATATCAATCATAATTAATTTTATCTTTGTAACTATATTAACTAACTGTTATATAAAAATAAAAAAAAATAAACTGTCATTATATTTGCGTAAGTATATAGAGTTTATAAAATTCTGTAATTATTTTAAATAATTTAATGACAAGATAAATTGACATTATTATTATTATCATTTATTTATTTACCTTGTATGAAGACATGAGTCTTTCAACAGCATCAGCACCTGAACTCAATAAATTCTTTGATGTTGTTAAATAACGTGTACGTTCACTGACACCACCTATGCATGTACATGATTAATATTATTTTTTATAATTAAATTTATGTATATTATATAATTGTCAATTTAAAAAAACACATTACCATCACCATCAGCATGTGAATTGACTGTTTTATTATTTGTATAGAGTAATGGCATTGCAATGACAAATAGTCCAGTGCCAGACCAAACATATTTCATCAAAAATTGTTCAAGCATTATGTACCATAATTTAACAGCTAATACTTTTCTAATATGTACAACAAGTGATCTATATGCTGTGCTAAGATAAAGATGTTCAGCATTATGACCACCGTAAAATGCAATTTCTTCAGCATGTGCACTTATACGTGCATGTGCTTCACGTAATCTACCACGTTTTGATGCTTCCTCAGCAACAAGCTGACCAAACTTTGGCGATGCAAGTCTAAGTACCTGACCGGTTATTGCAATAACACCAACCGCAACAAGTGGACCTTTGAAATCATAAAAAAACAAATAATCATTTTTTTTTTAATCTTATCATCACGTTTTTTCAATGAACATTAATATTTTTATGATAAATATTTTGAGGTCAACATTAATCAACATTGATTATCATTTAAAAAAAATTATAAATTTTTTTTTGTTTCTTTCTTTTTTATCGTATCAGTAAATAAACATTTCAATTGTTTAAAGAATAAAAATTGTTTTGATTGGAGTTTTATGATTATTTTATTACCTGGTACGGTTTTGGCACCGAGTTTTGTTGAAAATGATACAAGTGCAATACCAACAAGTACACAATCAAGTAATGGTTTTGTAAGACTCGAATAAAGATGTGCAACTGAACTAGCTAATTCCGATAAATCATCGGTCAGTCTTTGTTCGGCCCCTCCAAGTCTATTGTCCAGTGTTGAAACTCGATAATATGTTTGTTGACTCAAATACATTTTGTATGCATACTTAACAAGACGTTCACTGTAAATAATAAAACATAATATTTATTTATTGTTTATTATTAATTTTTTTTTCTTTTTTCATTACCGAAAACTTAATGCAAGTCTTCCTTCAAGATAACGAATAACAGAATTAACAAATGTTGCTGGTAATGCAATTGCAAACCATCTTGTTAACATTTTAAAAAAACCACTGATATCCTTGAGTACAATACGTTTGACAATTTGTCCTTCAAGTGTTGCAACATAAACAGATATAAATGTACGAGCAAGAAGTGTTATTGTTGCACATATTAATAAACCAGTTTCTTTTGAACGCCATCCTGGTATCATTATTTTTAATAACATTAATAATTGTTTTAAAAAAACTTTATTTAAACCAAGATTAATATCACCATCCAATTTTTTACTATTATTTTTATTTTCATTATTACAATTGTTATTGTTATTATTATTGTCATTATTATTAATATTATTTATTATTTTTAATTTATCATCATTGACGTTTTGTTGTTTGGATTTTTTCATTTTTATTAAATATGGATATGTTAATTTAATCATATAAAATGTTGTTACAGCAGCAACAACGCCACGAGTCATAGTTCCTTGTTGAATACCACATTTCGCTGATGTTTTATCAATTAATTTTGAAAACACCGAAGTCATAATGTTTCTTTGTTTTTGTATTTTCTTTTTTTATCTTTTAAAACACTTTATATATCATTTGAATATAAAATAGTTAGTATGATAAATTTAATGAGTAATAAATGCAACGAGCGAACAGTCAGCTAACAGTATGCTCGTGTTACTGGCTTGTTTTCTATCTGGCAAGTCTGACTGCTGTGTTCTCCTACTACTTAAACTCCGTTAACTGATCCACTCCATTCTGAATGTTGCATATTTGTATATGCGATATATTATTTTATATAAACTTGTATTGTGACTACACAACTGTACAATATTATAGCTGGTCCAAGAAACTCATCAGTTTCATTCGTTTTAAAATTGACCGACAGACTTTTGCCCCTTCTCTGAAGTGTAATATATTTATTTCAATGTATATTTGGCACACAGTGAAAGATAAAATCATATTATTCAAATGATTCCACCAACAACTTAAACTTTTTTTTTATCTTTATTTTTTTATTACTCTATCAATGTAAAATTGCGTCTTTTTCATTGGACTTGGATCCCACAATTGCATGTTTATTTAATTATGCCTTTAGTTTTGTCGTTGTTACAGCTATAATTTTGATGACTGATGACATTCACTGCGTGTACAGTCTCATTATCAATATCATATTATATACTGATAAGTATATTGTACTAAAAAATATATGACATTGTTATCCTCTCTATCAAACAATGATAAGAATTCCATTTTGCATGGGTATAAAGTTGAATCCTTATGATCGACGTACATGAAATTGTCATATTTTTTTTATGCCTACTTCTTGAAAGAAATAAAAAGTTTAAAAGTAAAAGTTTTCAAGTGTATTTGTGTATATATTTATAGGCCAATAATCTCTCGTGATAAAAAAAAAAAAAAAACAAATATAAATATTTTATGGAAATCTTGAAGCATTATTTTTTGTATAAATTTTTTTATAAAAGAAAAACCATTGGAATAACTTATTAAATATAAAATAAATAATATAATGAATGATTAATTATTTAAATTTCACGTGGATAAAATATTTACACTTTAACTTATATAATTTCAATAATAAAATTTTTTTTTATGTAAAATATTGTGATCAATCAACACGAGAGTCTTATTGTGACTTTACATACCGATAACAGGCAAAAGTAATAACTTTAAAAGGCTTTAATTTTCTAATTCGACCTAGTCATTTTTTATATACAGCGAAAGGCGAAAGTTAGCACAATAATATTGGTAAATATATAATGGACAAAATTTTTTTCGACTAAGGAAAAAAAAGCCTTCTATATTAGCCGAATGAGATGAAGGAAAAAAAAATTTTAAGATAAAAAATAACGTAATATGAGTAATGTAAAATAAATGATTAAAAAATATTGTATTTATCTTTTTTAGCACACGGAATACTTGTAGATTTATTATTTTCTTTTTTTATATAAATCCGAGAAATTTTTTACTCTTAAATTTTGTACTTTCCTTATTATACACAGCATGATACAAAGTATAAACAGAAATGTATATAGAAAATTATTATAAATGGTACTTGATTAAATTTATAAATAACATCTATCTTGATTAACCGGAAGTAGATAATTTTTTTCAATCAATAACGGAATACTGACTTGGCACATGGAGCGTTTCAATCATTTTTAGATTGAAAATTTTTAATTCAAATCGGGACAGCTAATGCTGGTGAGTCAGTATAAATAAAAAAAAAACTTTTCTTTGTTTTTTTTTTTTACATAAAAATATATCCTGCAAAAATAGCCATTATGATTGTCACAAAAAGGAAAAAAAAAACTTTTTTACAATAATACTGACATATGGAAAAAAGAAAAAATATTAAACAACAAATTTTTTACAGGAAAAATAAAGGTACAATAGATAAACATTGAGGAGAAAGTTTTATGCAAAATAGAAAATAATAATTAAAGCGTAAATGATGTGTTACTTAAATAATTATAAACATAAATGTAAATAACTAGAAATTATTTAATTGGTGACAAACAAATTATTACTTAAAAGAGATAATTATATTTTATTTTTTTGTCTAATTGCGCATGTCAATGTACATAGAAGCGCGCAAGTACATTTGGATCAGCAAACATAAAAAAAATAAGTTCAACAGGGGTAGTTTACGACATGAAGCTTCGTTAGCCTGTTGTATATTTAAATTTTTTGTAATTTTTAAATGACAAAATTTGCAATGTGTTTACTATCAAATAATATAATTTATTTTTTATTTATAAAAAATTTGTTCAACTGACAATTAAATATAAAATAAATTCAGGTATTTTGAGTAATTTAAATTGACGTAATTTCGAAATAATTCATCAATATATTAACATATTTTTATTATCTATAAAACAGCTAATTGTATTGTTTTAATTTAAACAATAATTTAATTAATTTAATTAAAAAATATGCAGTGTTATTTGCAAGCTTAATATATCCACTCAATTTCTATAGCGAAATGATATAATAAATTACATATCGATCTGTTAAAATACATAAAAAAAGATGCATTAATATTTGTATGCATTAAAATAAATTCCTGACCTCGTCTATATAAACATATTTATATTGTGTAAAGTGTATAATCACCATTTATGGTTATTATTTTTGGCCGGTTTCATATTTTTTTTTATTTTTCAAGGTCAACTAGACCTTATCAAACACGCGAATCTTTACTGTATTTATGCCGATTCCCCGAAATTGTTAATAAGCCTTTTGGCCTCAATTTATAACAACACATTTCTCTAATTTTATTATTATTTTTTTTCATATAAATGTTTAATTATTGTTTATAGAATGTCAGAATTTTTAAAAGTCGCAGTACGATGTCGGCCAATGTCACAGAAGGAAACATCAGAGGGTAATAAGGTAAACATTAAATTGATTGATTGATTTTGCACTTTTATTAAGCTGTATCGTTTAGCTATTATTTTTTTTTTAAATATGAGGTCACTATGAAAGTTAGTAAATCAATAGAAAAAAAAAAATCGTCATAGCTCAATTGCGTATGGTAAATGGGTATCCTAGGTGACCTAATAGTCAAACACGCAAACTCTATTTAATTTTTTTGTTTGTTATTTTCATTTTATTTATTTATATATGTATGTATTTTTTTTTTTTTTATATAAACTGTGTTTATTTATCTTATTATTATTGAAGCTTTGATGTGTGCCTATCAGATAATCAAATAAAAAATAGAATATAAATTTTGCATATAAAACATTTTGAACGTCATTAGAAAAAAAAAAGCAATTTATTATTGCATAAAATTTTAATTTTCTTTTTTTTTCATTTGATATTTATTGACACTTGAGTTTCACAACTCACAAGTAATATAAATATGCCGGACATATTATTTAAAAATTAATATATATTTTCTTTAATTTTATGATTATATGTTATAGCTGAGGGTTGTTCGATTTAATAAATGATTATTCAAATAATCATGTACAGCCTTAGTCAATAGCACGACATTGTCAAAATGTCGAGTTTCGAGGACACGAATGAATAATTTATCGGCTCTTGTCTAAAGAAACACGTGCGAATATAATAATCGCGGAAAATCAAGTAGTTGTAGAAATGGGTGCTATAAATGTCTAGCTTTTATAAGCATCGATTTATAAAAAAAAAAAATAAGAAAAAAAAACAGCACAATTCATAAAAGCTAACATAATTATATATAAAGATATTTTTAGTTGAAGAAAAATAAATATCATTTTCATTTAAAAAATGTATTTTCTATTTGCTTTTAAATTTAGAATTATTATGGTTCATAACTGATTGATACTATTGCAATTTATATCAAATTAAAGTTAATTTAAAAATAACAATTGTACTTATTTCAAAGATTGCCGTAACAGTAAATCCAGTATCAAAAACTTGCACTTTAGAAAGTTCAACAGATGGAGGAAAAGTATTTCAATTTGATGCTGGATTTGGACCAGACTGTTCAACTGAACAAGTGTATGAAAATGTTGGTTCAGTGATAGTTGAAGCAGTATTAAATGGCTATAATGGAACAGTATTTGCATATGGACAAACTGGTTGTGGAAAATCACATACTATGAGTGGTTTTGTGGAACGTACACTAGAGCATATATTTGAAGCAACATCAACATCAAGTTCAAATACCCGTTACTTGGCTCTTTTGAGTTATCTAGAAATTTATAATGAAAAACTAAGAGATTTATTGCGTGATGATCATATAGATGGTCAACTTCAATTGAAAGAAGATCCCGTTCGTGGAACTTATGTTGGTGGGGGACTTCGTGAAGTAACTGTAAAGGATGCAGCTGAATGTGCTCAATTAGTTGGACAAGGAAGTCGTAGACGTGCATTAGCTGCAACAAAAATGAATGCAACAAGTTCACGTAGTCATGCTGTATTAACAATTTCAATTGAAGCACTTGCTATGAATGAAAATACAAAAGGTGGTAGTGCTGTTCGTCGTGGTCGTTTACATCTTGTTGATTTGGCTGGTTCAGAAAGACAAGGACGTACTGGTGCAACTGGAGATCGACTAAAAGAAGCTGCTAGTATTAATTTAAGTTTATCAGCTCTTGGAAATGTCATAAGTGCATTGGCAGCTGGAAATGGTAGACATGTACCCTATCGAGACAGTAAATTAACAAGATTATTAAAAGATAGTCTTGGTGGTAATGCTAGAACACTGATGATTGCTTGTGTTAGCCCTTCACAAAGTGATGCTGAAGAAACATTGAGTACACTTAGATATGCAGCTCGTGCACGTTGCATTAAAAATAAACCAATTATTAATGAAGATCCAAAAGATGCTCTATTGAGACAATATCAATTGGAACTTCAACAACTAAAAAAACTATTAGAAAATTCAACAAAGACTGAAAGTATTGATGAAGATAGTATTGAACAAATTTCTCTTAATAATCACAATGAACTTGAACATTCCAATACAAATTTAGGTCAAAAATTTAAAAATGAATCACAGGTAGTAGTCAATGAACGACTTGATACTGAAGAAGTTATTGAAATTCCTGGTGGTCAAATATGGACTGCTGCAACTCGTCACATTGATGATAAAAGACGTAAAAAACAAGAGATTGCTAAAAAAGAAGTAATGCAACGATTAGAACGTTTGACTATTGGTGGAGAGGCTCATGGTGATACAGAATTAAAAAAAAGAAGAGAAAGACGTCGAAGAAGATTAGAAATAATTGCTGCAGCATTAGAAACAAGTGCAAGAGATGGAGATGGTAGTGCATTTGAAGTTTATGGTCAACTTAAAACAACAGAAGATGCATTGAAACGAATGGCAAAAAAAACAAAACAACTAGAAGCTGAATCTTTAGATCTTCAAGTATGTATTTCGTTTTATTTTTTTCTATTTATTTTTAGTGTATTTACTTGTTAAATTTATCACAGGCATCTTGGGATGCTGATCGTCGTGAACTCTTAAGACGTGAACTTCTTGCAACACAAATTTGTGATGCAATGTTACCACATTTACGTCCTGGTTGTCCATTGCGTGATATTACAGCAGTACGTGCAGCGGCAACTTGGTGTGATGAATTAGGTAGATGGAAATTACCAGATGTCTCATCAAGAATACCACTACCACCACCTCCATCTATCAATAAAGATACTAGCAAATTCAAAACAGACCTAAATAATAATCACAACAACAACAACAACAACGATAAAAATAGTGACGATGATTCTGAGTCATTTAAAGAAACAAATAAAAATCAATGGAAAGATATTGCTGGATCATATTTTAAACGTAATCGAATTGATGAATTACTTGCAAGAGCCAAAGAAGCTAAAACGTTCGGTAAATAATTTAGATTATATATTTTTTAATTAATATAAATTATGATAAAACTTTTGTTTTTTATTCATCAGAGACAGATAGTAGAATTGGAAAAACTGGTGAATTGGATGACTTGATTAACACTTATAATCAGATTAATCTTCAACCAAGTTCAAAATCACTTCCATCAACATCAAGCCAAATGTCAATAAAAACAAATGGACGACCAATTGGCTCTTTCAATGGTTGGCTTGTCGAAGAGAATCCATCAGTGTGTCGAATTCAATCATCCAGTTCACCACCTATGAAAAAAGTACCACCACGTGTACTTGAAGCACTACATCTTGATATGTCACCTTCTTCTTGACGTAATAATCAAGTATTACAATGCTCATAAAAAAATTACTATGGAATGTTATTTTTTTCCAGATAAATATCTCTTCCAATACATATAAATAATTAAAAAATTTATAAAATTTATATATTTAAATTTTATACAAACATATGAAAATACGTCTTCGATATACTTTTATAATTTATATATGGTCAACTTAGAGTATATTTCATGTTAAATATTTTTAAAAAATACGTAAATAAAAAAAAAACAATTAAAATATATAATTCGCGTAAAATAGGTTGAGTTTTTGGGAACAAAAGTTAATTTTTTTTTCATATAGATTATTTTACAATCATTTATTTATGAAAGTTTAAAAAAAAAAGTCATTTTATTTTCCTTTTAGCCAGCTAAGTTTTATATGCATTGATCGAAATTAAAAATTGAACAATTGAAAATAAATTGGCTGTAGGTCATGCATATGTGTGATATATTAATATATAAAAATAATTATGTACTTTTAAGGAAATTTGAAATTAAAAGTGTGATATCACTTGAAGTGTGAAAATATATTTATATAAAAAAAAAAAAAAAACACTAGCACTGTATATTATCCTAGGTGAAAAAATAATTATCGACTAATGAATTCAGACAAATTATTTCGATTGTCTGAAAATCGAAATGAAATTGATAAAAAAAAATTTCGAAACTTACCCTTACTGCAGTTGATGATGGAAATTTTTCGATGACTAAAATTGCTATCATCTGCAACAAAAAAAAAATTGTACAATTAAAATTAAATAACGTTTGTATATTGGAGTAAATATTTTTATTGATATTATTTTATGTTTTGTAATTAGAAAATGTATGTTATGTTTGTCAAATTATTTATAATATTGTCTAGTCGTTGAGTCGACTAAAATACTGTCAATTTGTTCTAATAAAAATCAAAATGTTTTTTGCTTTTTCTATTGATAATAATGATACTTTTTCATTGCCTTCAAATTAATTTAAAACATATTTTCTACTCTGTCAATTGTTGACTATCGTATCATCACTACAAAAAATACTTGTAAACAATTTTTTTTATCAATATTAAAAAAAAAAAAAAACCAATGCATTAATTATTATAAAAAATACATTTAAATAAATTCCGCATAACAATAACATTTCGAAATAGCTCACATTCTGCGCCACTTGTCAAACAAAAAGAGAGATGAAAACAACAACGTCAACAACGTCAAAGTGACACTTGACAGAATGAGTAACACTCTTAATCAGATGTTGATTTTCAATTATTAATTTAATTGTTAATATCTTGAACAATTTTAAAATAATTTAATCTAAAAAAAAAGTGTATTGTTTAATTTAAAATAATGAAAAAAAAAGAATGCAATTATTGATTTGACTAATATACACCTAGACTAAATAACAACGAGGTTATAAAAACATCAAAACATTGTCTAGGGTATATTAAAAACAGTGTTATTATTAATTAAATAAACAAAAAACTATGACGTCGATATTTGATCAGTATGAAAATGCATCTCAACGCTCAAAACCATCAGGATCAGAGCTTATGAAACCTGACATTGTTAGTTGACTAATATTAATTATTATTAGAAAAAAATTATAAAAAATACAGAAAATAATAATTTAATTGTTTCACAGAGTACCACAGGTTTTATACAAATGAAATTGAAAGATGAAGTGCCAATATTTACAAGACAAAAAGTTAATTTTAATCCATCAGATAATATTGTTAATTTTGCTGTTAGCAATAATATAATAATAATTGCAATGGCTAATAATATTATTTTACGTATTGATGTTAAAAGTGGAAATAAAATTGATGAAATTGATTTATCAAAATATCTTGTTAATATGAAAATAAATGGTCTATTTTTGGATCCACTTGGTAATCATTTATTGATTGCATTGTTATCAAAAAATGGTGATAATCCACCAGCTGATTTAATTTATATACACAAAACATCAACAAAAATAAAACAGGTATTATTATAGGAATATTATTAATAAGCAAAAAATAATTTTATATTAATTATTTGTTATAATTTAAGGCTGGTAAATTTAGAGGACATGAAATAACAGCTGTTGGATGGAATTTAAATAATATATCTGATACAACATCTGGACCAATATTACTTGGAACATCTAGGGGTCTTATTTTTGAAACTGAAATTGGTCTTGATGGTGATAAAATATTTAATACAAGCTTAGAACAATATTTTAAACAGGTAGAAATTTTTTTAAATATAAATTATTGTAATGTTTGTGTTTTAATAAATTTCCATTGCATGTTTAACGAACTAACAACAATCATTTATCATCGTTATTTGTTTCATTTATTATCAAAAGCTTCCTAATTATTTACCAATTTACGGCAATAAGGAATTAGAAGGATTGGTAAGTTATTTTTTTCTAGAATGTAAGTTTGTCTTACTTGTAAATTTCATTGACTTGAAATTATCATCACAATATAATTTTTGTAGATGAGTCATGGACTTTTTATCAATTTATATTTACGTGGTTTGTTTTTTTTATTTGTAGGTTTTTGATATTGGTGAGGATAGCAAGCCACCAATAACTGGTATATCATTTAACAAAGTTTCAAATACAGAAAAATATATAATTATTATCACAACACTCATTAGAATTTATCAGTATATTGGTGTTGTTACAAATCCTCAAGAAAAACCACTTCTTCAACAAATATTTAGCAAATATTTAAATGTCCAAGGTATTACTATTTACGATATAAATTAAAACATGATTAATTGAATAACGAAATTTATTTTAGAACGTTTTAATCAACTTGAAAGTTCTTTGCCTTATTCCCGAATGCAATTTTACTTCCCGACATCAAGAAGTATGCCACAATCATTTGGCTGGTTAACTGAAACTGGAATACTTTATTCGGAAGTTAGTCTTAAAAATAAAAACAATCACTACAAAAAATAACTCTTATTTTATTATAATGTTGTTTTTATTTTTATTTTTTTCTTAATTCAAGGTTGATCCTAGAGAATCAGACAATGTTTTGGTCAAACAAGAGATGCTTTGTTGTCCAGAAACAAGTTTAAGCAATACAACAGTTTCACATAAAACAATTGTACCAATCAATTTTGTTTTAACAAAATTTCATGCACTATTACTTTATGCTGATCATGTCAAAGGAATTTCTTTGTTAAATCAAGAATTAATATTTGAAGATGTTTATAATGATGTGTGTATTTAAAATTATATCATATTTCAATTGACTTATTTATTTTATTTATTAAAGGCTTATGGATTACAGACTCTTGGAAAATTAATAAACATAACAAAAGATCATATGACTGGTGGTGTATGGGCACATACTGAACGTGCATTATTCAAGTACAAAGTATCCAATGAAGAAAGAAACGTTTGGCAGGTAAATTTTTATTGAAATATAATTATTTGGAAGAAATTATTTTATTATTATTATTATTATTTATAGATTTATATGGAAAAAGGCGAATTTCGCTTTGCAAAATTATATTGTAAAAGTAATCCAGCACATATTGATCAAGTCCTTGTGAAAGAAGCTGAGATGCTTTTTCAAAATAAAGAGTATGTTTTTATAATTTTGTTTCTTTTAATTATAAATTTATGATGATATTTATTTATTTATGAATTTAATTCAAGATATGAAAAGAGTGCATTGGCATATGCAGATACACATTCATCTTTTGAAGAAATATCATTGAAATTTCTCCAAGAATTTAAAATTGAAGCATTAAAAACATTTTTAAAAAAGGTAAATAAATTATCAATTGTTGTTATTTGATTTAATACTAATGTTTTTTTTTTCTGTTATTTTCCTAGAAATTGGAAGGTCTAAAACCTCAAGATAAAACTCAGACAACAATGATTGTCGTATGGGTTGTTGAACTTTTTATGAATCAAATGGGTAATTATATTAGCAAGGGTATGTCACATTTACAAAATCAACAATATATTGAATTACAAAAACAATTTGATAGCTTTATGACTATACCAAAAGTTGAAGAATGTATTAAAAACAATTTAACAACAATCTATAATATAATGTCAAGTCATGGAAATAAAGATAATTTAATACGTTTAACAATAATGCATCGTAATTATGAAGAAGTTATACGACAACATTTATATAAAAATAATTATTTAGAAGCACTTGAAGTATTGAAAAAACAGGGAAATAAAAATTTATTCTATCAATTTACGGGTACCCTACTTCAAGAATTACCAAAGCCAACAGTTGATGCACTTATTTCACAAGGTTCAAATCTTTTACCATCAAGACTTTTACCAGCTCTTGTATCATGTGATAGTGATGAAAAACACGCAAAAGAAGTAATAACTTATCTTGAATTTTGTGTTTATCAACAAGGCTGTACTGATCAAGCAATTCATAATTTTTTATTGTCACTTTATGTTAAATTTAAATGTAATGATGTTATGCGTTACATTGGATCACAAGATCAAGATATTACAATGGTACATTATGATGTACATTATGCGTTAAGACTATGTCAAGAATCTGGATTAACAGAAGCTTGTGTACAATTATCAGCATTATTAGGCCTTTGGACAACAGCTGTTGATCTTGCATTGACAATTAATGTTGAATTAGCTAAACAAATTGTTGCTATGCCATCACACAATGATAATGAATTGAAAAAAAAATTATGGCTTAAAATTGCTGAACATGTTGTACGTGAACGTGATGATATTCAACAAGCAATGGAATTTTTACAGCAATGTGATTTAGTACGAATTGAAGATATTTTACCATTTTTTTCTGACTTTGTTACAATTGATCATTTTAAAGATGCAATATGTAATTCACTCCAGGTTTGTTTACTTTAAAGTTTTTATATTTTTTATTATAAATATTTATTGATAATCAATTTCTATTTTATAGGAATATAATCAACATATCCAAGATCTCAAAGAAGAAATGCAAGAAGCAACGAAATCTGCTGAAATAATTAGAAAAGATATTCAATCATTTCGTACAAGGTAAATATATATGTTTGTAAAAAATATAGACAAATGAAAATTCATCATTATTGAATAAATTTTTTCTATTACAGATGTACGTTTGTTCATATCACAGACTCATGTAATTTATGTCAAGTGCAATTATTATTACGACCATTTTATGTATTTCCATGTGGACATAGATTTCACAGTGATTGTTTAATATCATCATTGACACCAATGCTATCATATGAATTTCAAAATAAACTAACAGATCTTCAACGACAATTGACATCTTTATCAAATAAAAAAGACGACACAATATCAATTGGCTCAGTATCATTATCAACAAAAGAACAAATTAAAGCTGATATTGATGATCTTATTGCATCAGATTGTTTGTACTGTGGTGATTTTATGATCGAGTAAGTTTTATAACTTATTTTTTCTTGAAAATAATCACTAATAATTTGTTAATATTATTTTTTCATTTTTAGATCTATTGATAAGCCATTCATTGATGAGGAAAATTACGACAAGGTAATGGCCGAATGGGCATAAATTATTTATATTTTTTGTTAATAATTATTTCATAACTAATAATTATTGTAATTTTTTTTTTCTTTAATTATTATTTACTTTATAAAACTAAATACACAAATAAAAAAAAAATTTAAATATTTCCTTCAGCTTTTTTATCGCGTTTACTTACTGAACAATTACCAGCAATATAATAACGTAAATTTTTACTTGCCCACTCAGTTCCAACACTGTCAATACCAATTCTTGGACATTTTATAATTTTATAATTTTCAATACTCGGTGAATTCTCAATCCACATACCTTTCCATGAACACAATGAGTATTTTGTATGTTGTTTTTTAATATCAAATGCCATACAAAGTTTTGCTGGACCATTTGTTAATTCATGAATTTTTAATGGCTTTGAATTTGATGTTGTTTTTTTTTTTAACTGACGATTTAATGTCATTTTTTCTATACCTTCAAGTGGCTCAATTGCTCGAAGAAATACTGATGAACCTTTGCCTAATAATAAATTGATAGATTAAAGTTAATTCATTTATTTCATTTCGTTTTCGAAATACCTTTACTTGAGATGTTAAAACAATGATACATTCCATATGTGAGATAAACAAATATCGTCCCGGGTGGCATGTACATTGGAATATTACGTTGTGTTACACGATTTTGATAAGTCATTGAAGCTTTGTCAATTTCACCCAAGTAACTTTCAGTTTCAACAATTTTACCTTTAAGAATTGTTCCATCATCCAAATGACGAACGAGAATTTTTCCTTGAAATTATTACACCACAAATTTTATTACAGTCAAAAGTATTTTAAATTATTTATAATAGTTATTTACCAAGAAGGTTGATAGCTAATTCTTCACAATCGGTATCATAAAAATCATAATTTAATCTTTTTAAAGAAAGCTGTTTCTCAGCATCAGTTGATGGAGGATCTTCTAATTGCTGCAATTCATCTTTCATTGATTCTAAATCTACTGCAGTTTTTTGTAATTTTTTTTTGTTGTCCTTGAGATTCTGATTGTTATCTGATGTTTTTTGGCAAGAAATTTTTGGATCGTGTCCATTTTTTTTTTTCATATGGCCTTCACTTACAGAAAACTAAGTTTTTATTTAATTATTTATGTTTATATACGAACGTAATAAAAAAAAAAACCTCTATTTTATGAAACACACAAACCTTGAGTTTATCCGATTTTATTGTTTCTTTTTTTTCCACATAACCTTCGTCATTTCGTTTACGAAGATTCATTTTTTTCATTAAATTTCCTTTTACATTAATCTGAAAGTTTAATTATTAACAATCAAATTTTATTCTTTAAATTTAACCAAATTTTTATAATATTTACTGGCAAACTATCATGAAAATATTTCAATATTATTATGACGACAACAGCTGATAGCGTTTCTTTAGTATAAATATAATATATTCCACCGAAAAAATATAAAAGTCGTCGATTATTTTTATTTTCATTAGAAGAATAAAATTAAAATTGAAAAAATTTTATTACAACTTATTAAAGTCGAAATTTAAATAAATAAAACAAAGTACATTTGAATTATTTAATGTATATAAGTTTTGAGTTCAAACTTAAATTATTTAAATTTATATTTTTAATAACAATATCTCAAATTTGTATCAAATATTAATGAGTAAATAGTAATATTGCCCTCAAGCGACACTATTTCGATTCTCTAGCTTGGCAACAGGCTTGGAATTGAAAAAAAAAAAAAAGATACATTCAAATGCTTCTGACTGCACAATGAATATTAAAGATCAATGTATGCATCGAAAATTAATGTTTCACCAATAATTAAAAATAAACATATCTGATACTCGAAAAATTATAGCAAAAAAAAAACAAACAAGTACATTTAGTTGATGAAAAAAAAATATAAATATATATTTATTGATGAATAAATAAAATAATCATTAAACCAATTGTCGATGACTAATTGTATTAACACTTTTTTTGTCAATACACAATGTTTGTGAATTTTTTTGAATATCAACAAGTGTTTTACCTTTTGTTTCATTAATGAAAAAATACGTAAATGGTGCTGTAAAAAATGCTCCAAATGAAAATAATAAAAATATATATTTTTCACCGATAATATTTAGCACAGGCTGAAATGTTTTCGTTGTTAAGAATGATAATATTGATAAACTACCAGAAAAAAACATTGATGCATATGTTTTAGTATTATGCTCAAATAATTCACTCAATAATGCACTTGGAACAGGAATCATTCCTAGTGATATTGAAAAATTAAATAATAAAAGACCAATTATTGGAAGAGCCATTAAATTATTAAATGATAAAAGATGAAAATGTAAGCTGAGAATAATCATTGATAAACATGTACCAATACTTGATGATATTAATAAAAAACGTCTTCCAAATTTATCAATAACAAATGTTGCTGTTATACCAGCAATAACAGTACAAAAACCAAGTAAAATAACAACATTACTTGGTTTAATATTAATTTTACTTTTAATTATTATTATTTCAGCATAATAACTCATAATATTATGGCCGCTTAATAATAAAAATATATTTAATATCAATAATGATATAATATTTTTACGATTATTTGGCTTATTAAATTCCATTAATTTTTCCTTTAAATTTAAATTATTATTTCCAATGAATAATTTTATTTCATTTATTTCTTTTGATATGGTGGCATTTGGTTTGTACCATTTTAAAGATTGTTCAGCTTTTTTTTCATTATTCATGAGAATGTAATAATAAGGTGAGTCCGGAATAAATGAAAATAATATTATAAAAATTATAATTATTGTTAAAACAACATATCCAAATTCTTCGAGTTTTAAATATGGACCTATTATATTTCCTAGCAATGCACCAAATGATGCTGTATTTGATGTCAAAAGAATCTTGAAAGAAAAATATAATTATTAATTATATATTTATTGAAATTTATAAACAAATTTATTGTTTTTCATTTTACCAAAGAACCACGTATTGAAGAGTCAGCAATTTCACTAATATACAGTGATATTGCCGACCATATTATACCAGAGCCAATGCCACAAAATACTCTTGCAGAATACAACCATAATACTGAATTTGAAAATATCATTGATGACCAGCCAATTGTTATTGGCAATGTAGCCATTAAAATTGAATTTTTTCTACCAACAATTCCTAAGTGATTAGAAGATAATAAAGTTATTTTAAAATCCTTAATTTTGACTTTATGTCAAACATTAATACCTTGCAATATTGCACCGATAATAACACCAAAAAATCTACCAAGATTTAATAACGAAGCAACCCAAGATGCTTCAGATTCAGTTAATTTAAAAGATGTTTCGACATTTGACATTGTTAGCTTTGCTAAAAATGGTGATGTCCATCCATTTGAAAGACCAGTTGATAAAACGGCAAGTGATACTTTAAGTTGTAAAAATTAAATAATTTATTTTTTTTTTTAATTATTAGTTTTATATCGTTTAATATTCACCAATAACACAAGCAAGCCATTGTGACCAAAATATATTTCCAACAGCCATTAATTAATTTATGTTAAAAACTATTTAAAATTAATTTATAGTTTCTTTTTTAATGTAAAAATAAAATGATCACAATTGGAAGATAATAAAGCAAATGACAGTGATAATTAGAAATAATTAAAATTCAAATGTAATTATGATGAAATATTATTTTCAGATGAACAAGCCAAGATAACTTGTTAGTATAAAATTTTTAATGATAAGAAATGAATTATTTATGATCAAACGAATAACAAAATTGTGATTTTCCATTCACAATGTGCATGTATGTATAATAATTTCATCATAAATTTTCGTGTCAAAAAGTCATAAATGTTTCATCTTTCATGGATTTATATATTATTTGAAAAAAAATTAAATCAAATTAAAAACTTAAATGTTATGATAACAACGTTGAAATATAATTAAAAAAAAAAAAAAAGTTGATGTCATAAGAAAAAATTAATATTGATCTTTAATTATTTCAAGTAAATGATTGTCTAGATTTAAAATTTATTTTTAAATATAATGATAATAAATTTATATATCGTGAATCCGAGTATTCAAGTTCCATAAAAAATAAACTTGACGAGCTCGTCAATTAAATTTTATAAAAAGAAAAAGATAAATAAAAATTGCATGAAATTAAAAAAACAAAAGTTAATATTAAATTACTGTTAATCGTAATTGTACGAGTATTAAGCCAGGTCATAACAATTACATAGTTAAAAACTTTTAATATAGATTCTCATAAAGATAAATATATAGGACAACTTTGAAATATTACACACACATATATTAATTTTCCAAAATAACAATAACAATAATTGTTTCAAAGTAACTTGAGATTTTGAAAGGAATACTATGTTTTTACATTAGTAAAAATCTTTAACTAAAACATGAATTTTATATTACATATGTTAATTTTATTCACATATATTTTTCATGTAAAATAAAAACATCAAAGCATATAAATTTTCATGAAAAACAAACTACAAATAGTTAAAATAAAAAATATATTAATTAAATTGCAAAAAAAATATTAACAAGCTTTTTTCTTTAATATTGAAATAAATTATAATTATTATATAACTTAGTTGGAATTTAAATTTGAAAAAAAAGAAATAAAATATTGTCATTAAATACATATAGTTATTGTATTTATGGAAAAAAAAAATTATTAAAAAATTTATCCAATCATTCAAGAGCAGTGTGTTGTGGCTTGATGAAAAAAAAAAAATAAAAAAAGGAAATGTTAAGTAAATTTATATCTATATATATACATATTCCATGATGAAGTTATGTTTAAGGGATGAAATTTATTTCGTGTATTATCGTTAAAATTCGTAGCTATTCGTGAGCCAATTGTAATTGTAACATTGAGGGGTGTTTTCACATTATTTGAATTGCGCAGACGCCCCGACAAAACAAGACAAGATTGACGGATCTGTACCAACTTTTTACTGTGTTGATGTATTTTGTGTGTGATCTCTCCACCCTAGAAATTGCTATTATTTTTTACAATTAAAAGTCATATTTAATTATAAAGAGCTTCAATAAAGTGTCTAATAATTATTACCTATTATTTATAATTTTTTTATAATTCAAAAAACAAGTGTAAAGTAGTTTGTAATAATTACTGTATATTTTTTCTCTTTTTTTCTTTTAACATATATAAAAATAAGATATTTTCTTTGTTGATTATTGAGTTAAAAAAAAAGGGGAAAATAAAAATAATAATTTCTTTTTGTATGTTGTGTGTGTTTCAAATAACATGGGTAAATGTGATGTGACCAGTAGATACGTGAACTAGTGCAAAGGTCGTGACGTTATTGACGTCAGGTGGAATTTTATTTTCACAACTAAACAATTGCTATGAGTTTTTAGACAGACAAATATGAACAATAGATGTCCTAAATAATATTTTTTTATTAACATCATGTTGCTATAATATTGTATGATATTTATTACTATCATTTTTTATTATTATTATTATCGAAAATATATATGTGTTGCTAGGGTCATTTGCTCAACATTATTCTATTTTTTTTTTTATGCATGGAAGAGACAGAAGGGGATGCTTCCCCATATCACAGCTTTATCAATTTTTTTTTTTTTGTTCCGCTAGCTAATTTTTTTTCTATTTTTTTTTTCCTATTTCATCTCTGTATATCTATTATCGTTTTCTTATCATCGTTATTATTAGTTTACTTTTTTTTGTGGAAAAAAAAACGCATAGAAATATTATTTTTCTTATCTTGATTATTTTAATTTTAAAAGTGTCATGAAATAATAATATTTTGTTATTATTTTAAATTAATGCGACATAGAAACACTGTGTGCGAGTTGGTAGAAATTTACAGTGGAGTAGATGTATATACTGAGCGACATAGAAAAAATAAAAAAGAAAATAGAGTATATTTGGTCACCATTTTGGTTGTGTCAAGGAGGTTATTCATCGAGCTTTTTTCTATTTGATTTTTTTTTCTATAAAGTAATTAACCAATTAAAAAATTTTATATTTATATTTGTTTTGGTTAATTAAAATTTTTCAATGTTTACATTAATTACTTTTTCGTGGAGTATCAATTGATTGCTCAAGTGTATATTTGTTTAAATTTATGAAATAAAATATTTTTTAATTATTTATTTTATGCTTATAATTCTAGGTATAACTTTGGTGAACTTTAGTGAAAGATAAATAATGGATTTTTCGTAAAAGAAAAAACATTAAAAGTGATTATTCATAAATAATAAACAAGTGTTTATGTTTAGTGAAATATTGGATATCAGTGCAATGTTTTGTTACACATAAAAACAATTGTGTTTAAATTATTTCAATTAACATTAAAATGATTCGCTGTTGATTATATTAATTGTGAGTATTTTCATTATTTAATTAATAATTATTATTTTTAAAAATTTATTTAATCGATTTTTTAAATTTCTAACTATCAAAGTTCTATAGTTAGTTTTAGTAGTAAAATTTAGTATATATGGTTTCCGGATAGTTAACCTTTGGGTATTTGAGCTTTCCGAGCTTTCAAGAGATAAAAAAATAAAATACCGAGTTAACATAGTAAAGAGAGATAAAATCCCCATACGACAATAATCCGGAAGCCAGTGAATTTTTACATTTATGAATAATTAATTAGTCGATTAAAGAATTTTTATTATTATTATATATTTTAAAATAAATTTACTAAGTTTTTACTTGAAAAATAAAAAATCCTATTTATTTTTTACCTAATTATTCAAATATATTTTAATATGTATTAAATATTATGAATAATAAAATTTCAGATGTCCTGACATCGGGCCAAGGGCCATCAGGATGCCGGTAGACGATGATTATGGCCAACGAGAACGTCTTTTATTACACCAGCACCCTACCAAAAAATTTGAAACATCAACGACGTTGTCAACATCCGCAAGTATTATCACAACAAATACCGGAATACAAATTAAAACAAATAATCCAAGTATGGTCACAAATTGTACAAACACTAGAAATTCTCCGGATTCTTATCAATGCAAATTACAACAACAACAACAACAATCAGAAAGTAATGCAGCATCAGCAAATATTAATAGTATTAGTAATGATAAAAATTCAACAAATCAAACATGTGATTATGTCAATAGATATAAAACTAATAAATACGATAAACAAGAAGATAAACAACAGTTTAGTGATCAATCAAGATCAATACCATCATATTGTGAACGGTTAGAAATGGCACAGAATCATGATAAATATAATCATCCAACATCATTTACAAATGATAATTTAGGTATTTCACAATTTTCAAAACAACAACAACAACAACAACAACAACAACAACAACAACAACAACAAAATACAGTCATGGGATATACAATACCAACAACAGATCAAAGATTAGCATTTCCCCCAAATGATAATTATCAATCAAAGACAAAACTAACAAATGAATATGCAAATTCTGATATATTAACATTATCAGCATCAATTAAGCCATTTTCATCTGAAAATTTTCCATCACCACCATCACCAGCACCAACAAATGATCATTTTGTTCCACCACCACCATTATCACCAACACCAAGTGATAAACAAAATATTAAAAATCGTAATTTATGTAGATATCCATCAGATGATTGTGTAATGCCACCTGGATCACCTGGATTAAATCGTGATCGTTATATTAACAATGATTCATCAACAATAAAAAATCGTTTTTCATCAGCTGAAAGATTGTTGGGCAATAATAATGGATTAATAATAAATAATACACAAAATATAATACATGACAATCGTGATCATCATCAACAACATCGTTATTGTTCATCAAATGAACGTTTACTTGATACTGGATCACCATTGATTATAACATCACAACAGCGTGATAATATTACAAAGGATAATGATAGATATACAGTATCAACAGAACGTCTTATATCATCATCATCTCCAATACATCCAGTATCATTTACAAATAATAAAACAACAACAACAACAACAGCAACAACAACAGATAGATATTCAACTAGTTCACCAACACATGAACGTTATCAAAGACAAGAATTATCAAGTTATCAAGATCGTTATTCACTGATAACAAGTAGTGATAAATATTTAACAAATTCAATGAATAATGACGATTCAAATATGCATTATTCGTCAACTGAAAGAATACTTGGTGGAGCAACAGCATTAACAACAGTAACAACATCAGCAACAACAACAACAACAACAACATCGCGGAATTATTCATCAACAGATCGTGATAATGACAATCAAAAAATAAATGAAAGA
The DNA here is from genome assembly GCA_030523065.1 of Aphidius colemani. Lineage (NCBI taxonomy): Eukaryota > Metazoa > Arthropoda > Insecta > Hymenoptera > Braconidae > Aphidius > Aphidius colemani. The sequence goes on along the minus strand of JAPYYR010000019.1, from coordinate 25,531 downwards.
ATTGAAAGATGCAAAACATCAAGTCCAATTGTTAGTGATTTTTTATGTAGATTTTCGGGTATTCAAGATACATTAAATCAATCAAGACATACTAGTGAACAATTTAATGATATATCACATCATCGTTATACACAATCATCAAGAACAAATGATAGATATAATGATCATTCATATTTTACAAATTCACCACCAGCAACATCAATAACATCAACAGCTGTAACAATATCATCATCAACATCAACAACAGCAGCAACAACTGCATCAACAGAAACATCAGCAATATCAACACATGATAATCATCGTTTAACATCTGATATATCAAAATATTCAGATGTATCATCAACTGAAAGATTGTATATATCATCATCACCATCATCATTAGAACACAGTCGTTACCATAATAATAATACAACATCAAGTCCGGTATCAACAACAAATGATAGATATCATAAACAATCACCAATTCATGATAATAATCATCACAACTATCAATCACAAAATTTAATAAAAAATGATAAATTTATACAAGCAACAAAATCAAACTATGAACGTTATCAATTGACAAATCAAGAACGTAATTATGGTTTTGAACGCTATGGAAATGTAAATAATAGATATCAATGTAATGAACATGAACAACAGCAACAACAACTACAACAACAACGAGCTTATGGTACATCTGAACGTTATTCACCAGGTCGTAATATAACTGATAAATATTTATCATTACCAAAACCAAAAGATACATTTCAATCAGGTAGATTAACATCATCATCGTCATCAATGTTATCATCACCAATAAATAATGACACAAGAAGTTATAATAATATAACATCATTGATATCAACAAGTAATACATATGTACCACCGAATGCACATACACCTGTCGAGCGTTATGTACCACAACCATCACCAGATGTTTACTATTCAGATCGATATAATGATCGTTATTTACCACCAGTTGCTCATACACCAACTGATCGTTATGTGCCTTCAACAACTGGTGACTCAAATGATCCATATATTAGACGTGATCTTGGTTTTCATCATCATTATAGACTACCACCACCACCAACATATGCATTTCATCAATCACATTATCGTGCATTTCGTGGCTATCCATATACATCACCTGGTAGAATTGGTGGTAGTCCTGGTTCAAGTAGTTCAAGTAGTTCAACATCAGCACAACGTGAATTTTCAACATCACCATTATTAAGAACAAAAGTTAGAACAACTGGTATTGATTATTGTACATCAACAAATTTGGGACGTAATAATAATCAGTCATGCTGTACAGAATTAACAAATGGACAAAGATGTTGTTGTTCTGTTAGAAGATCATTACCACCTGGTGCATTACCATCGATTCCTTCAAATCAATCAGCACCATCATCATGGTGAGTTATTGTTTTAATAATTAATATTTATTTAACATTTAAAAAATTGGCATTCATTTATTTTTATGGGAGTAGAAACTTGTTTATTTTTGCAATGCAATTTTTAGTTATTGCATATACACTTCAAGTGTATTCGTTTGTTGTTGTTATTCTATTATTTTTTTTTTCCTGCAAATGAGTCATGCCTGTATTGTGACATTTCTCTCGTGCAAATAAAATTTTCATGTTAAACGTCTGTAACGGTATAACTTTGAGAGATAAAAACGTTCGAAATAGCAAGTGAATATGACACTGTATTTTTTGCATTGTCATCTGATTGGTTTACTTTTGACAGTATTGAATTTAATTTAATTTAAATTTGAAGTGTATTTATGATAAAAAATAAATTAAATAAAAAAATAATAATTAAAGATAGTTTAATCAACAAATGACATAATATTCAATTAATCTTTATCAATTATTGTCAATACGAGTTAATAATAATGAGTCAACAAATGTGAGTCATTATTATTTTTTCTAAATATAATATTAATTATAAAACTAATTGGTGCATTAATAATTTTATAATAATAAAATAATTATGACAATTAACAATTGAAATCTAATATTTTAAAATTTTTAGCTAAATAATAAATACCTTATTCATTAAATCCATTATACTTAAATTTTCTTTGTTAAATTTTCCTAGTTGCCTATGTTGTGGTATTAATTTATTATTCAATAACAGATACTACTGATAAAATAATAATTGACATTGGGGAGTTAATAAACAGAGATTAATGAAAGCCGAAAGGTTAGGTTTATAGAAAAATAATAATAGAAAGAAGAGATAGAAACAATTTACTCAAAAATCGAAATGCAACAGGGCATAAATATTTGTGTAAAATGTAAACATACAATGCGTAAACAATATTCTATAAATATAATATTTCTCATTTTATCTTTTACCTATTATGTCCTACTTTTTTTTTTTTTTTTTAAATTGTATCAACTTGTATGAAATTAATCATTCATGGTTCTATAGACTTTTAATATAAAATTTTCAATTTAATAAAAAAAGAAAAAAACAAATCAATTATTCAAATCAATTAGTAATAAAATTCAATTAAAAAATTATTAATATCAAATATTAGAATCAAATTATTTTTTCTATATACTTAATTTAAATTTTTATTTCATTAAATATTTGAATAAAAATTTCTATATTTCGATTCATTCATCAATTCAAGAATTTTAATTAAAATTTTATTAAAATAAATAATAAAAATAATGTATATATTTTCAAAAGAAAAATTAATAATAATTAGTATTAATTTTTTTATTTTTAATTTAAGGCAACAATCACCAAGCTCAACAACAACTGGTACATCAACAATATCAACAGGTACTGATGGTGAATGTAGTCATCAGAGTCTAAATATGTATACAGTTAGTAATAGAAGTGGTAATGTTGCACCAGATAAATCAACACTAACTGTACCAGCCATATCACCATCAGCACCATCAATAAGTGGTTCAACAATGGATCTAAATACGTCTGGAACAACTATAACAAGAAGTATGTCAGCACCAGCTGGAGCAAGACCTATTCCAATTAAATTACCCACAAATTCATCAAATATTAATAATAGTGCAACAAATGTTGGACAAAGACCAAATTTAGAAAGAAATTTCAGTCGTACTGAAGCTATTAAAAAGTTAGTTAATTTATTTATTCAATAGTTGTATACTTGTAATAATAAATAAAATTCGAGATTAATTAATTTTTATTTTATCAATTTTTCAGTTATATAAAAAAGGAAACTGCAACATTTTTTGGTGTTAATGAAGAAACAGAAAATATTGAAAAACAAAGGTGGCTTGATCGTCGTCGTCGTATGGCATCAAGAAAATATGGTACATTATTAAATGAACATAAAGCAACAGATCCAGATATAACTAAAGATGTGCCAGATTCAACTGACATACCAGATGATGTGACATTGAGAAGATTACAACAACCAATTGATAAAAAAGAATCAGTTGTTAGAATGACCTTATCTGGTATTCATTATGTTGTTGACACAATAACACGTAATCGTTTGCCAGAAGAACAAAATAATCAAAATAAATCTCGAAGTTTTCCACCAAGAGTTAGAGTTGATACAATTACTAAAAATAATACAACTTTTAGTGAAAATATTAACAATACTGATGAACAAACAAATGATGATGATGATGATGATGATAATAATGAAGAAGAATTATTTTTTCGTAAACAACAACCTTGTCCATCATCACCAACCTTATTTTCATCAAATAATACTGATCATCATATGTCTATTAATGAAAGAACAGTTGCTGATGGTAAAATTGATGATGCAAAAGCATCAAATTTAGAGCATACTGGCATAAAGGATTGTCATACAAGTGATCATACTGATGCCAGTGATGTACATATAAGGTAAATTAATTTAAAATCATCAAATATATTTTATATTAATTTTAATTATTAAAATTTTTCATCAACAACAGTTTTGCCAAACACAAAGATGATAGACCAACAACATTAGGATCACAACCACCTCGTAGAGTACGACATATAGCAAGGGACCATTATACATCCAAGTAATTCAAATACTAATATAATTATATTTTTATTAATAACATATAAATTTTATTTAAATATAATTACTATTATAAATTTTAGTAGAGCAACGACAAATTGGCAAAGACCAAGACATGAATCTGAGACTGATATTGAAACATCAGTAATACCAGTACGACAACATTCTGATGGTGTTACAATGAGACGTGAAACAACTGGTGGTACACGTATTGCATCGAATACCATTGATAGAATATTCGATAATAGTAATAGACGACAATATGGAATGGGCATTGTTGGACGTTATTTTGGAAGATCATTTCGTAAAAGTGTTGCACAAAAGCCAAATATTAAAAAACAACTTGATCATATTGAGGATCACAGACCTTATTTTACATATTGGATAACAACAGTTCAAGTACTTGTTCTGATTATTTCTATTGTATGCTATGGATTTGGTCCAATTGGAATAGATCTTAATCATCGTTCTGGTTTAGTAAGTTATAACAAAATTAATTAATTTATTTTATTTATTTCAATATATATATAATGAATATTTATTTAGGTACTTGTAACGAGTCTATCACTTCAACAAGTTGACTATCAAGAACCAGCAAATTTTTGGATTGGCCCACGAGCAGCTGATTTAATTCATTTAGGTGCAAAGTTTGGACCATGTATGAGACGTGATACAAAAATACTCAAAGAAATTGATGTTTGGAGAGAAAGAGAACGTGATACTGCATGTTGTATTAGAAATGATGATTCTGGGTGTGTACAATCTAGCAAAGCTGATTGTTCAGTAAGTATTTTTAATAATATTTTTAGTTTTATATGATTTTAATAGCTGAAATAAGCTTTTTATAATAATAATAATTTGTATAATGCAAACCAACTGATCCGGGGAATGAGATCAACTGTTGCGGTAATAAATTAATATTAGATATTGATAAATAAAGTTGATGATAAAAAAAATGTTGAATACGAAATTTTAATGATAATATTACAAATAAATTATCAATTTATTTACAGAACACAATATCAACATGGAAAAAATGGGGTCCTGGTGATAATGGCCCTGGTGGTAGAATAAGTGGATCAGTGTGTGGTCTTGATCCGAAATTTTGTGATGCACCAGCAAGTGTTGCACCATATGAATGGCCAGATGACATAACAAAATGGCCAATATGTCGTAAAATAAATCCATTTAGTGAAAGATTTAGAAGTAATTTTGAGCAACAAGGTAGTAATGATGATTATCCAGTTGGTCGTTATAAAGATAAAATGGCTGAACATATGGTTTGTGAAGTTATTGGACATCCTTGTTGTATTGGAATACATGGAATGTGTAGAATAACAACAAAAGAATATTGTGATTTTGTACATGGTTATTTTCATGAAGAAGCATCATTATGTTCACAAGTTGAATGTCTACATGATGTTTGTGGTATGATGCCATTTTTTCATCCCGAATGGCCTGATCAATTTTACAGATTATTTACAACAATATTTCTACATGCTGGGTAAGCTTATTCCCATAATTTTTAAGCTATCTATTTGTTTATTGATTTTATATGAAAAATGATTCGATTTTTATTAATTTATGCTATACAATAATAAATTCTACAGTTTTATGAGTAAAATCTAAAGACTATGAAAAAAAAAAAAAAAAAAACTATTCAATCAAGTGGATAATGTAGGTCAATAGTTTTCTTTTATGCAACGAAAAAATTTAGATCAGCTAGTGTTAACCCATATTTTAATTTTTTTCTTTTTCATTAACAATACAAGTCATGTGTATATGATAAACTAATTTATATATTTTTTTGGCTCATTCTAATTTAGGATTCTTCATCTAATAATCACACTACTAGTTCAATATTACTTGATGAAAGATCTTGAAAAACTGACTGGTTCAATAAGAATTTCATTCATATATTTTACTGGAGCATTGGCTGGAAATTTAGCAAGTGCAATATTTATTCCATACAGAGCTGAGGTAATAATATTTTATCTAATAGGCAAATGAATATATTAATATAAAAATTTTATTGTTTTTTCAGGTTGGTCCAGCTGGTGCACATTTTGCATTATTTGCAACACTTGTAGTTGAAGTATTAAATTCATGGCCAATGTTAAAATATCCACATCGTGCTCTTTCAAAATTAATAATAATATTAATTTGTTTTATAATACTAGGTGTATTACCCTGGGTTGATAATTATGCTCATATATTTGGTTTTATATTTGGTTTTTTAGCGTCATATGCAATGATGCCATTTATAACATTTGGTCCATATGATAGACGACGTAAAATATTATTAATATGGATATGTCTTGTATTAATATTTAGTTTATTTGGTATATTGTTAGTATTATTTTATAGTATGCCAGGTTATGAATGTGAAGTATGTAAACTTGTTAATTGCATACCATTTACACGTGACTTTTGTGCTTCCCAAAATATAAATTTTAAAAGAGAAGAAACAACTGTATGACATCCGGGGCCGCGGTTACCAATCGAGCGTGATGATGAACCGATCGGCCCTGAAGTTTACGCTCGTTTCTATACCATATATAATAATGTTACAAATATAAATATTAAACAAACAAATTGAATTTTAAGGGAATTCGAATTAACATTATTCATAAATGTATGCTTTTTCATTTGATCGAAAGGTGAAATTTTTTTTTTATTTTAAATTGAAATAGAAAACTAAACCCAATAAACTGCCCTTGGATAGTTAAATAAAAAAGATTTTCTTTTTCAATATTTCATTGAAACATTTGTACAGTTATAAGATAATTAAAATTACTGGACATTCCGATATATTGTCCAAAACTGCCAATCTTAAAAATTTATTAGAAATAAAAGAAAAATCACTTAATTTATTAGATTTAGAAAATTAATTTTCATTTATATAATATTAACATATAAATATGATAATTATGTACATATTTATGAAGGTCAAAAGCATTTTAAAATAATTTTTTTTTTATTTTTTAATCAATAATCATTAACTTGTTATCTATATATAATATTAGTAAAAAAAAATTTTGTTTTGTTCAATTTTTTTAATTCCGTATTTAAGTTGTGATTTAAAAGTAATAATTTTTTTTGTTTCTAATAACTTTGTCAATATCGCAATTCAATTATCAATGTAAAATCATGTATGTATGCAAATGTGTGGGCGTGTGTGTGCTGTGTGTAAGATTAATTAAACTCTCCCAAAGTTAAAAGAATCATTTTATTATTTGAATTTTTAAAAAGTTTATATGCTTATATTTTGGTTTTTCTTTTGTTTATATTTAAAATTTTTGGACAAACTTATTCGTCATGCACAAAAGGCTTAGTTAATTAATTAAGAAAAAAAAAACAAGTAATTGATATTAAAAATGACAAATGAAAGACTGGATCTTATGTTGATGTTGGTTCTAGGATTGCATTAAAATGAAAGTGAAAAGAGGAATGAATTTTCGAGCCTCATTTTTTATACGAAATAATTAAAAAAATTAAAAAAAAAAAAAGAAACCATGTAAAAACCAAAATATCATATTCGAAAAAAAAAATATATATATATATATATACTGTATCGATTAATATTAAATAAATTTAAAAAATCATGAGTAATTGTAAATAAATGACGAAAAAATAATCGGATATTAAAGACAGGCTGAATAGATTCCAGGTAAATTAATACATTCGATTTAGTAAAATTTAAATCGTCTGAATTATCTTGTAACCGAGATGAGTGTGTATTTTAATAAAAAAAAAAAAAAAACCAAAACATAACGAAAAGAAACGTAAAAGAGATTAAAAACTATTTCGAAAAAAATAAAATAAATAAAGTGTACACTTAAAATGTTGGTTTTATTTGATTAATGAATTATTTAAAATGTACAATTACCTATTCATATTACATGTAGATAATTACTATTGTAAAAATTGTAACGGGTATTAATATAGAAATGAAAAACCTACGAAAAAGTTGTGTGATTACATGTGACGTGTTAAGCAACAGGTTTGTAGAGAAAAAAGAAAAACAAAAAAAAAACCACGTTTGCATCCTAATATCAAAATGTGCCACAAAAAAAAAAACTTAATAAAATTACTACTGTATATTCGTTGCTAAAGCAATATATAACATTAACATCATACAATTAATACGAAAAAAAATTATGATCGGAAAATTATGAAAAAAAAAATTGAAAACCTATAATTCACTTCTACTTCTATAATTGCATTAATTCATGATATGACTATATATACATTAAAGAAACGTCAGAAAAAAAAGAAAAAGAAAATCCTATATTATTTATAAAAAACAAAATTGTTAAATCTTTTTTTTTTATTTCTTATTTTTAATGTAAAAATGTATGAAATATTTCGAACACAAATTAATAAATAAAAAAAAAAAAAGTGTCAAATTTTAGAAAAGTTACTGGGGTATTTAATTGATATTTTAATAATGTTTTAAAATAAAAAAAACATTTATTTTTGTCCTTCATATTGTTTGTTTGCCTATTATAGATAAAATACAGCATTATTACAAAAAAAATTGTTTTTTTTCATATAATTATGCCGTTATAGTTTTATCAAATATCACAAGGTTTTTTGAACAAAGAAAATAAGTATACGGAATTAAAATTAAAAATTTTTTCTTTTGGATATTTACACTCAAAAGTTGAAGTAGATATTTTCATATTAAATTATCAGTAAAAAATAATTACTTCGACTTATCATTGTTTACAGTTGGAATTATCAACGAGCAATCAAGTAACGAAAATTTTTTATAGAAATAGAGCTGTTTCGTTTGCAAAGCTACACTGTTTAAAAAATAATTGATCAAAATAGATTCCAAAGTACTACAATATATACATATAATAAACAGTTGAATTTTTTTTCTTTTTCTATTGAAAAGAAAATAGAAGAAAAAAAAAAAAAAAACTATCATCATGAAACTCATAAACTTAATGTTTATTCTGATTTCAATCAACTTTATAAGCTATGAAGTATCAGCAACAGGACTTGGTGATCTTGAAGAAATTTACACATTATTCATGAACATATGGACAAGAATTGATGAAGGAATTGAAGAAGCAAATACTGGAAAAAAACCGAAATATCAAGCAACACTATTTGGCGATAAAACATCATCAATGCTTGAAGCCTTGCTCGACAAAGTTGATGAATTATCAACACAAATGGAAACTATGGAAAATCGATTGATGGACAAAATGCAAGAGCTCGCAGATGCTGTTAAATCAGTGCCAGATAGAGTAGAAAAAGATAGATTACTTACAAAAGTATCACATTATGTGAAATCAGTCAAAGAAAGTTATAAACAAGTTAAAAAATTAGGAAGTAAAAAAATAACAAAAGCAAAAGCCAGAAAAATTATCGAAAAGTATGTTCGTGACAAAATTACTGAAGATTTGGTGCAAATTTTAATTATAATTTTACCTGATAAAGAAACTAATGAAGAAAACGATCGGAGTCTTTTAAAACTCATGGTAAAATTAGAAAATGTAAGTACATAATCATTTATATGTTATATTATTATCATTATTATTCATACAATATACATTTACATCATATGTGGGTTGAATATGTTTTTTTTTTTTCTTTTATAAATATAGGATGAAAAGGATTTAAAAGAAAGATGTGATAAAAATAATTCACCTCAACAATTTCTTTATCAACTATATTTGACACTTATTTCCACTGAAATGATTGGATATACCTCATTAGCATATGGTTTTGCCGTCAACGAACTAATTAATCCAGGTAGAAAATAAAATTGAACTATAACATTCACACTAGAAATTAATTTGAATATTAACTATATCTACAGACGAAAAAGCAGATGAAGAAATCGTCACAGTTAATGAAGATATAATGGATCGAATTTATCAATATAATTTGGGATTCGGTAAAGCCATAGGACAAGTTTCAAATCATTTCAGAACTTGTGATAATCCAGGAAAACATAAACGTGGTAAATATATATTTTGATTATTAATATTTATTGAAAATGAACAATGAACTATTAAATATTATCAAATTCAATTTCTTAGATGTGACATTTACTGAGCTTACTGGACTTTATCAAAAAATTATTCTTTCTGAATACACTGAAACATGTGTAGGATTTTGTAATTTCCCCAATAATGGTGATGACAAAAAGTGTTATGCACGTCCAGGATATGTAGAAGGCGGAGGAGGCATGTTCGGGGGAGGTGGAAAAAAGATCGCATCACTTTTCACGCCATGGGATAGTGAAGGAAGACCCGAAAATATATGGTCATGCACAACTAACTTAAGATGTTATGGTAAAATTAACAATTGCAGATCCATACCCTACATTAGATATTGCTCGGATGTAAGTATTATTTTAATCTCTTTTCATGAAAAAATAGCGATTGAAAAAAAATTACCATCACTGATTGAATGTTTCACAGGCCGTTTATACCCAGAGACGTTATCACTACGTGGGAAATGTGTATACTAATGATCGGTGGGGCCAATGGATCAGCAACTGCTCACGTAAGCTTTATAACTGAAAAAAAAAAAAAAAAAAAAATTCTGCTATTTGATTTATGCTGATTTTTTAAAAGACCGTCTTGACCTCGTTAATTTTTCTTTTTTTTTTACGTTGTATTAGTTTGACCAAAGACAATATATTATAAAAAGATGAAAAAAGTTGTTTTGCCAACTAAGATGATTTTAGTTTAATCCAATAAAATTTTCATGTAGTTTAAGACTTTTTGAGCGAGAACAAAATTTTTAGACAAGTTATCGTTTTCGATACAATTTTTTTTTCAGATTATGATGAATTTCAATATCGAAGAAAGTAAGTAGAAAAATTAAAAACAACAAATTATATCGTTCGAGTTAAAACGAGTATTATTAATTAAAATTTTATTTATATAGTCTAAATGAAGGTAAAGACTGTAACTATTGCTTTTGTACATGTAATGATGATACTTGGAGGTCTCCATTTGCTGTGAATGCAGTTAGTTTAATGCCATCACGAAGTGATACATGGAATAATATGTTAAGTATTGATTTTATTAAATGTTTTTAAAAATATAAATTTGATATATTTTTTTTTTAAAATATTTCAATAGGGTTATTACTGGTATGCGAATAAAAGTACATCAGAAATTACTTCATATACAAGTTAAACAGGGTAAAATAATTGACAACTATCACATTGAAACTCCTACAATAAAGAAAAAGAAGAAAAAAAACAAGAAGGATAAGACTGCTGAAAAATGGGTTGAATTGCCAGATATGGAAGAAGATGTTCGGGATTCTCGTAGATATAAAGGCCCACAAAATTTACGTGAAGATATTGATTTCGTTGCGTTGCATTATGATGATAATGCATTTAATTTCGATGAAGTTTCTATTCCAGCTGGACGAGTTCTTACTGGTAAATAGATTTTAATAATTTACATAGTTTGTTGATACAATATATTTTAAATTGTAGGAGTTAGATTTGCAATGGTTGAACTGAAAGAAGGTGATAAAAAGAAACGTATACAAGTACAAGCTGAGTCGATGGAATATGATCATGTAACTGGTAAATTGATACTATGTACAGAAGAATGGTCAAAGCCTGACCCGAAAAATCATGAGTAAGTTTTATTATTATGAAATTGTTCATCATAAAATATTGTGTATATATTTATTATTTCAACAATAGTGAGCCATTGGAACACGAATACGATATACCTATAAATTCAGACCAACCAACAATACTAGATTCAACAACAAATCAATATGTAATACCCATAATGAGTGATGAGTGGAAGGATGCTGGACAATCAGTGCTCCCGTTTTTCGATGCACAAACTGTAGGCTGTAAACCAGAAGCACCACTTGGTGGTATTGGTTTTCATCATCGTAATGAAGCTAAGGAATCTGAGCATTCCGGATTTTTAGGACTGACTTGTCATACTGTTCGTTATGCTGATTATTTGAGAAAAAGTGCGGAAAAATATGCTGAGACACGAAAATCAAAGAAAGAAGATGATGATGATGATGATGATGATGATGATGATGATGATGATGATGATGATGATGATGATGATGATGATGAGGATGAGGATGAGGATGACGATGATGATGGTGATGATGATGACGATGAAGATGATGATGACTGAGTTTGTGCTTACAGTTTACAACACGAATGAAAAAATATCTTGATTCAATTATTTAATGAAAATTGGTTTATATAGTGTTTCAAACGTTGCATTGCATTGAATTAAAATTTTACGGTAATAGACGGATCGTAAAAAAAAAAAAAGAAAAGAAAAAAAATCTTGTTGTCTATAAGAAGCAAATTTGTCAAATTTTTTTTCTTTCATTTCGTATTTTAAATGTAAAAATGTATGAAATATTTCAATTATAAATTCAATAAATAAAAAAGGAAAAAGTTCTAAAAATGTCGTTTGAGTATTTAATTGAAGTCCTTTTTTTTTTTTTTTTCTTTTTTATAACAGTAATTGATTATTTTACAAGCTAATCCTTATTTTTCAAAATAATAATTTAAATCCCATTTAATAATTGAATTGAGTTATTATAATAAGACAGAAATATCAAATAGTATTTCATAGTATTTTATAAGCATTTTTGAAACTTATCAAACCTTAATTTACGACCTTCGCATATTTTTTTTTTGTTTGCACATGATGAACAAAGTATAGAATTTGATAAAAAAAAATTATTTATTATTTATAACGACTCCGTTATTGTTATCAAATATTGCAAGGCTAGACATTGCACAATTAGGAACAACAATGCAATTAAAATTTGAAAAAAAAAAAAGAAAAAAATGCTTTTCTTCTTTAATTATTCTACAAAATGTATCAAAAAATAAGCAATTCGGTAATTTTTAATCTTATGTATAAATTCTTTGTAATTTGATTATTAAAAAAAAAAACATTTTTTTTTTAGGAATAATAAAAAATATATATGCTCTTTTTTGTTTATTTTTTTTTTCGAAGATAGTGTTTGTTTTTATCAATATATGCCGCAAAAATTATTATTAGTAATAAAAGAATAAAAATAAAAATAATAGTTGTATCAAAATGTTGATACACTTGAAGGTTAATATTAATTATTTAGAATTTTTTTAGATGAAAACATTAATTGCACGATATTATTCTTAACCTTGTATTTTTTATTGAAGAAAAAAATAAAAATTCACAATTCCCGCTTTTGAATCTGTCATCTACTTTATCGATAAAAATTGACCGCCATGTTTTCAATTGCAACACAAATATGCGAAGGTTTTATTATTCCAATTTCCAACACACACAAGCAATAAAAAAAAAAATTGAAATAACAACAATAGTAATATTATTTATAAAATAATAAAAATTAAAAACATAATCAACATATTTATGTGTCACTTTTACTAAAAATTTTTCTATGAAAATAAACAAAAAACCAATAATTTATCTACTGCTAAATACTATTAATGAATAAAATTTATTAATAATTAAAAATATGCAACACACATAAATTGTTCGAATAAGATTTCAATTAAAAGCAATTATTAAATTAAAAAAAAAAAAAAAAAGAATAGTGTCGAAGAAAAAACAATATGGGATGTGCTCATCAGGTGAATAAACACAGAAAATCCAATCGTGGTGATACTATTAATTTCACTACTACTAAATTGTAAAGTTATTAAAACAAAAAAAAAAAAAAAAAAGAGGCGTTAATTAATAGTGTATAAAAAAATAAAACCTATATCAATACTAACTAAACAATTGGCAATAAAATAAAGTCTAAATAAAAAAATAAAAATTACGGTTTGATGTCAGCAAACGGTACTTTTTTTTTTTTGATCTCTAATTCTTGTCTAGAATTCACGTATAACCATTTAAAGTACTGACAATTGTCCTCAATTCATAATGTGTTCATTTTAATGATGACTAACATCATAAAAATTGAATAACAATATTTAAAATATATTATCATTAAATTCCTGAGTTGATGAAAACAATTACAAAACCAGTATGTAAGTTGTTGCTTTTGTTGTTGTTATATTATTATTTTTTTTCTTGTCAATATTTTAATATTTAATATTTACAGATTGTGTAGAAAGATGAAATGGCAAGTTTGGAAACAAAAGTTAATAATGAAGAGGAAGATTTCAATGGTGAATCTGAATCTGATATAAGTAGTGTTTATCAAGCTGGATCAGTTATATCAACAATACCAGATAGACATGGTTTTCTTGGTGGTTCACAATACAGTCCAGAAAGGTAAATCCATAATCATTATTTAATTTTTATTTTTTCAATGATATGTAAATGATATTTTATCAGAAAACCAGTAATACCACCAGAGGTAATATTAAGACGTGAAAGAAAATGGATTAAAATGTTAAACAACTGGAATGGTTTTATGGGTGGTAATTATCGTAAAGTACGTGAAAGATGTAGAAAAGGAATACCACCATCAGTTAGACTACGTGCATGGTTAAATTTATGTGGTGGTGAATATTTATTAAATAATAATACAAGATTATATGAAGAGTATATTGAAAGACCTGGTGATCCAAAATACATTGATGATATTAAAAAAGATTTACATCGTCAATTTCCACATCATGAAATGTTCGTTGATGATGGACCAGGACAACAAGAGCTATTTCAAATATTAAAAGCATATTCAATATATAATCCAAAAGTTGGTTATTGTCAGGCACAAGCACCAATTGCTGCATTTTTATTAATGCATATGCCAGCTGTTCAAGCATTTTGGTGTCTTGTTGCTGTTTGTGATAAATATCTTATTGGTTATTACAGTCAAGGGATGGAGACACTTCAACGTGATGGTGATATACTTTTTGCATTATTAAAACGTGTCTCACCAATTGCATACAAGCATTTAGTAAGTTGACTTTTATTACTTATAAATCATAATGATAATGAATCTTTGATTGGATTATTTTTCTTTTAATTATTTATCAACAGAAAAAACAACAAATGGAACCAATATTGTATATGACTGAATGGTTTCTTTGTGTTTATACAAGAACATTACCATGGGAAAGTATTTTACGTGTTTGGGATATGTTTTTGTGTGAAGGTGTTAAAATTATATTCAAAGTTGGTCTTGTATTATTGAAAGGATGTCTTGGACGTTCGTCATTAACAAAACGTTGTCCAACAATGTATGAAACTCTCCAAGTATTGAGAAATCCACCAATTGAAATTATGGAAGAAGAAGCTTTAGTTGCTCAAGTAAAATAAATATTGAATTTATTTTTTTAATATCTTTTCATTAAAAAAATTAATTGTTTAATTTATTTTTTTATTTTTATTGCAGATTCTCAAGTTGAATCTTAGTGAAGAAGATTTTGAATATGAACATCAAAGACAAACACAAAAACGTAAAGTTAAAGCATCAAATTCAGTCAATAATGGAATTGATTAAAATTAATTTTCTTTTAAAAAAATCTTTTCTCCACCAAAAAAAAAAAAAAATTGCCAAAATTTATAAATCAGTCGCAGGCGTGCCTTCTCTTTAACTGATGGATTTAACTGATTTAAGAATTTATTATTTATTATCAATATCATTCAAAGAAATATAAATGAATGAATGAACTAAAATGATATGATATCCGACACAAAATTTCACTTGAGTTGTATCATAAAAAATATAATCTAATCATAAAAAAAAAAAAAAAAGTTGCACAATTTTTTTTTTATTTTTTCAACATGTTGCAATATTTAATATTTAATAATAATGTATTATTAAGAGTAAAAAAGACAAGACTAATAAATACACTACATACATATGTATGTATATATATTATTATTTTTCTCAACTGGTATAAATCTAGATGTCGTAGAAACAACACAAACAACACAAAAAAAAAAAAAGAAGCCAGTTGTGTATTTTTAAATTAAAAATATATATTAAATAAATATTTTTGTTCGATATTATTATAACAATTAAATGATGATTAATGTAGTTAATTTATTTAATGAAAAAAAAAAAAGAAGAAGCTATTCAATGTTTTCGATGACGACGTGATCGTGCTGATGTATCATTTGACGTTGTTGATGTTTCAGGAACAATTACTGTACCACCAACAAGATCCTCTTTAATAGCTGATTTTTCAATTTGATTTTGTGCTTCTAAAAAAAACATTAAATCACGTACTTGTTCACGTAAATTATTAATTTCACGTTCTTTTGTTGTTTTGGATTCTAATAAATCTTTTTCAAGTATTTTTAATTTTGATTGCCAGCTTGTTTGATTTAATTCTAATGATTTTCTCAATGCTTTTTCCTCCAACAATTCTTTTTGTGTTTGTCCAAGTTTAACATTTGAATTTTGTAATTTTTTTTCATGTAATTGTTTTTCTTTTGTTATTGCTATGAGTTTTTCTTGAATCATTGAATTATCATTATTTAATTGATTTAACTTTTCTCGTAATTCGCTAACTTCAGTCAATGAACGTTGTTCAATGCGACTCAAACGATCTTCAAAATATTGTCGTTGTGTTTCTAATTGTGATGTTAATAAATACGTAAATTCAAGTTGTACAGCATCAACTTTTTCATCAACAGCAGCACCATCTTCACATTTTAATGTTTCTTGTCCACCTTCAACCATTTTACCATCTTTATCTTGTAATAAACGATGAACAAAATTATCACCAACATAATCCCATACTCTATTATTTCCTAGTTGCATTGCATAACAATGATGTGTATCACGATAATGTTCAAATGCATGACCCTCATGATAACGTGAACATCCAATATGTCCACATATTAAACATATCCATAATGCATCATTATATGTATCAGCAACACATTCCATACAATGACTATCACCAAGTGGTTCTGGTGTTTGTGCATAACGACATACTGGACATGATATATCACCCCATTTAACAAGACAACTTGAATGAAATGTGTGATTACATAGTATTGTTAATATACCATCAACACTCTCATCCATTCTTTCTAAACAAACTGGACATGATGGTAATTCTGTATGACCATTTATTGACATACCACTATCACCAATTTCAACTCTTGATACAAATACCATATGACAAACAACATCTGGCTCAAGTGAATTATATGGTGCACCATTATATGTACCATAAAATTCACTTGCTGCTGTTGATGAACGCATTGTTATTATTGCCATATATTGATTTGGATTATTATCTCTTATTATACGAAAATGTTGTATATCTTGATGACATGCTGCTGTAAATGTTAGTAAATCATGACATGTCATTGTTGCTGGAACTGACAATATGCATATTGTATTACTTCTTTTAGCTGCTTGATGAATTTGAGTTAATTCGTCTTCTTTGTAGAGATGTAATATTCCTTTGGTTACTTCAACAAATGGATTACCAGATATAAAATTTATTTGATCTGTTTGTGATGTTGATGATGATGTTGCTTCAATTGTATCAACATTTGATAGTGTTTTTTCTTCAGAATTTGGTCTTGATGATGAATATGATTTACTAGAACTCGATAATAATGATGACGATGATGATAATAGAGCAACTGGACCTTCAGTTATATTTGCATATGTCTCAACAGTTATATCACGTGGTTCACGACAACCACGAATCTTTCTAGCTGCCATTGATTCTATTAAAATAATTATTTATCATTGTTTGTCATTATTTTTATCTCATTTAATGTATTTCTTCATCACTTACCTGCTGTTTCTTCAATATCAGACTCAATTAATTCAATGCGAATAACGCAAAGTGATACCAATATTACAGAAGACATTACACCATTACAAATAATTTACGTTAGTCATTTTTTTTTTTTTAATGTAAATATTAAAGCTTTGTTATTTTATGGTTTTACGAATTCTTTGTCATTGAGAGACCGTGATTGACACTGTTTTTTTTTGTGTTTTGTTGTGTTTTGCAATTGTCATTATAATTAGCTGATCGTTACAGCCATTTTTTTTCGTAGTATATCGTAAAAACTAGAGAGGTCTCTACTGCATATCGAAATCAATCGAATTTTTAAAACGCAATTTAAAAAAAATTAAATACACTGTTTCGAAAAACAAAAATAATCAGATAAATAGTACCGAAAAATAATAGATAAATGTTATAAAAATAAAAATAAAAACCTATTCTTTTAGTTTATCTAACTACGATTAAATTGACCTTGGTTATTTTATTTTTTAAAATATTTTTAGAGACAAAAAAAAATGTGAAAAAATAAAAAAATTTTTTATCTAATCTAATAAATATAATTATCTATTTTAAATGTTTTTTATTTTTTAAAATAATTTTAAATACAAAAAAATATTTATGCCTTATTTAAAATATTATTTTTATATTTCAAACTTTATTTTTCAACTTTTAAAATTGTTTTCAAATAGTATAGGTGTAAATATCAAAAATAGTCATAATGAATTTTTTATTTATTTACTGCTAATGTGTGTATATTTTTTTCTGTATCAAAAATAATGAAAAATTAACTTGACAGGTAACCAGTAGATGCCAGTAACAACAAATAAAATGCTAAATTATAAAATAAATAATTATTAATAATATATTAATATAATATTCGCGGTTGTAGTCGAAAAGACCCGACAATTCCGAGTGAATAATACCGAGTATAAACCGATATCACCGCCACAGTCGGTTTTCTGCCGGCCCCGATGAACGATCATCGGATGCCGGCGTTACGGTACACTATTTTACATACATAAACTTTCATTATTTGTACCCTTCTTATTTGAGTTTAATATTTCATTGATATACCCTTTCAATCAATCCATATACAATTATACACAAACACACAGTTCAATTGTTAAAGTGATTGGAAAAATATCAACAACTTTGCTTATTAATTTTTGTATTCAAGTTTTATTGAATTAAAATATTTAAGTAAACAAATGTTTTGAGAGAGATAGAGAAAGAGAGATATAAAGAAGACAAAAAAAAACATAACATTCCATTGAGAAATACATAAAGAGGCTGAAACAAGTCGACTGTCTGGAGGACAATAGAAAGGACTTGGACTCGGGTCACCTTAAGTGCATATCGTGAGACGAATAAGGTATTTTATTATTTATTTTAAAAAATAATTATAATTACAAACTAAATTAAATAACATCTAAATTTTAATAATAATATTTAAATTCAAAATTGCAATAGCAAAGTAATTTAACTTTACGAAATTTTTCTATTTTGATGTTTTAAATTTAACACTGTTTTTTGTTGTTGTTGTTATTATTGTAATTAGTGTATGATTTTTTTTTTTCTATTTTCTTTTCCTGTTGAATTTTGTAATTAAACAAAATTTAGAAAAAACAAGTGGCGTAATTTTTTTTTTTTATTTACGCTCGAATCAACACTGGCCGCGGTTTTCAAAGTGAAATAAAATCTTTTGGTTCGTCATAATTTTTTTATTATTATTTCATTTTTTCTCTATATTATTTTGTAAGTTAGTCATAAAAAAAAAAAAAATTTATCATAAATAAAGGCGCGTCAAGATAATAAAGCTACGGAAAAAAATATATATATATTTATTTTTTGTCGTTAATATTATATGTTTTCGTTTGATTATTTTTTTGAATCACGTGGGGTAAAAATGAGTCACAAATATATAAATTCACCTCTTGGGAGATAAAATAAATAATTTTTTTGATTTTAATTTTTGTAATTGTATTATTGTTTATTGTTTAATGGTATTTTATATTTCTATAACTGCAAATTAAAAAAATTTCATTATGATAATAAAAATTGAAAATAAATAAAAATATCATTAAGTTTATGAATTGGGAGAGCGTAACAACAAAGAAAGTTTACTTTGTATATATCAATTATAAAAATAATTTAATATGCGTGTGTGTAATGTGTGTAGATATATTGCTTATTTGACGAGAGAAAGAATATTTTAGAATTTGAAAGCCCTTGTGTGTACGTTGTCGAGGTCGTCTTGTGTCTATCCCATCCTCCTCAGGCTAATATATTAAGGTCATGTCTCACAATAAATTGCAAAAAATATTATTCCCATAAAAATTATCATCTAAATCAAAATTTAAACAAAGAAAAAAAAAAAAGAAATCATTATAATTCAAAAAGAACCTAATAAATAATGCCAATTGAAAATCGTTGATTTAAATCAATCAACAATTTACGTCATTATTATACAAGAAATTCCACTCTCCAAAAAGGAGTGGCAATTTCCGTGACAAGAAAATAAATTTCCCACAATAAATTTTATCAAAAACAAAAACCACATACTTTAGGTATTTAATTTTTAAAAAAATAAATATAAATTTTTTTAATAAAATTACAAAATTCAATTAAAATATTTATAAATGTTTTAAAAAAAAAATAAATAACACAATTACATGATTACGTAAAAATTAAATTACACTGGCCACTTATTGTTTAGAGTTATTTTTATTTAAAAAAAAATAAAAAAACATTTTTAACATTGCAACAAGTAGCCTACATATATATGCGTCCATAAATGCGCCGCGCCTATTCAACTTGCTCATGTACAAATAGACATTTAAAAAAAAAATAAATAAATAATCGCACATACATCTACACGTATTAACAATATTAAAACGCAAATGAATGAATGAACTTAATTTACTCATCCACAAATGGACACAAAGTTTAAAAGCATTGACATTCCAACTGTCGACTCAAAATTAAAAGACGTTTATTTATAATTTTTTAAAATTTATCTACTTTGTGATAATGCACGTGGCGTAAAATATAAAATATAAAATCCGAGAACAATTAAGCTGCAAACTTGTGTTATATATATATAAACAAGATGAGACTGCCTTTATTTTTTCTAAAAATATTTAAACTTTCCCTTTGTATCCCCTGATCCTAATCAATTCACATGTGGTGTGATCTTGAGATGCTCATGGTCCTCTCATCTTGTGTATATATATATTATAAAAATAATAATATAAATATAATATGTAAAAGAAACGTTCAATGACCTGTGTAAGAAAGAGCAGGATCGAAATATGTACGTACTCCTTCTGTTGCCTGTCACAACCATACAAATTCTCCAGCGTTTATATATTTTTTTTATATATTATTTCTTTATATATGTATTTAAAGTATACAGATGGAATGTACGCCTGTATATATACTAATATGTCGTTTCAAGCATAGCGGCAAACGCAAAGTTTCGGACGATCTTACTGGCGATTCCGTTATACAGGCTTACTTGATTATAACAGAGTTTTTCATTGCAAATCAAGTCTTATTTATCTATTTTTTTAATTATTAAAATGCTTTGATAATTGCTTGAAACGTTAAAATAAAAAATTAAGCCAATGATTATTTTATTAATGACCCATTTGATTATGTTTAAATATGTATCGTGTGAAGGAATCATTTTTTAAATTTTCTTGCAGGGTGAAAGTCCGTATTTGTTTAAGAGTAATGTATCTTTATGTTATCATGAACAAGTTGAATTTGATAAATAGTGATTCATAAATATATTGGTGTGAACATCTCAAATATATTATTTTTTATTTTTGATTGGTTACTTAGTCATACTGCAGTGTTCGTGAGATGACACAAAATGAAAAAGAAATTTCTGAATCAATAGCAAAAGAAAAAAAAATATTTATCACTTGTATGCTCACTTTTGCACATAAATGTTTGAAATAAAATGAGTGCACGACACAATTAAATTGATGTAGGAAAAATTGAGTGAAAAATAAAATTGTTGGAATAAATAAGGTGAAAAGGAGGACAAGTAGGTTGACATGTATTCAAGTGTTATAAAGGTTTTTTTTCTTTTCCAACCGAAAAAACCGGAATAATTTTCTAATATCAAAACCATAAAAGATAACTTTGCGGATATTATACTTTTGTAGAATTTTTTTTTTTTTTATCTATAAGAGGAAAAACAAGTTGAAAATTAAAATTAATATATACAATGTTTCAATTTTATTTTTTTTTATTTTATTTAATAATGTTAATGAACAATTAGTAGTTGATGAGGAAGATGGATAAATGGGAAAGTCTTTCCGGAAGTTTAATTTGTATATCATATTGCGATGAAGAAGGTAAAACACACAGACAAGTTATCATTATGATGACAGAAGCTAGATTGCACTGTATTTAACGAGAGAAAGTTCAAGGCATATCACTTCAAACATGCTTTATTATATATAAATATGCTTACAACAGTTTCGTGATTTTTAATTTGAAATAAAAACAATACTTTTCTATGTTGTTTGTTTGTATATCCCCAATTGAACTATTTCATTTAAAACATTAAAGTTCATCCGAATGAAATTCTATGACCGGAAGATACTAGTTAATTAATATATACTGATAATAAAAATTTCTTTTTTATAGAAAAATAGAGTTACCAGAATGAAGAGCCGAGAAGATAATAAAAAAATGTCAAAGGATTGTAAATATTTTGTGCAACATGCATGGAAAAAAGATCTTTGTGCAAATTGTTTTGAATCACGTGAGGATCATTTGAAAAAATTTGCAAAAACAAAGCCATATGTTGTTAAAGATGTTGAAAATATACAGGTAAATTATATTATTTATTGCATGTGAAAGTTTAAACATATATTTTACTGTACTGGCAAGGTTAATGCATGTATAAATAACATCATTATGAATATCGATAATATTATTGTCAATGTGAAAGAAAAAAAATAAAAAAAGTGGGTTAGCCGGTTTTGGTAAATGCGGAAATGAAAAATATTAATGTATACTAACATTGACTTTAAAACTTGTTTACAGGGTATTCTTCGTGAGCATCAGCGTCAAGAAAAAAAATATAAAAAAAAAAATAATGTTAAATTTCCAGAAACACTAGCTGAAATAATTGGCTATGGTGGTGAACAATATAGTGACAGTGAATCTGATCCATCATCAAATGATGTAGAAATTATTGATAGTATTACAAGTAAAAAAAAAAATGGCAAAGATGAAGTTGATCGAGATAAAGACTGGGAACAAGATAGTGAAGAAGATCGTGCTCTTAATAATATTACACGTTTAAATACAAATTTTAATGCTGTAACTGAAAATTTAACAGTATTATCGACATCATCATCAACAACAACAGCAACAATAAATAATGAAATTAAAAAACCACTTGGTTCACTTATGCTGGGAAAAATAAATAAAGATTCAGAAGGTAAAAAAACAACATTACTAATATCAGTAACACCATTTGGTGCTGATGACACAATACCAACTGCTAAAAGGCCTGTTGAAAAAAAACGTTGTGATGATAAAAATATTGAATTAGAAAAAATAGTTGATATGCCATTAATTGTACCAAGTACTAATACAACAACAACAGCAACAACAATTAAAAAACCAGAAACAAATTTAACAACATTAAATAATAAAATTGAAACAAATGAAATTTTATCAAGTGTTTTTACTTCTCAATCAAAAGAAGATAAAATTATTGATAATTTACTTAAAGAAGATGATAAAATAACAGAGAGCAATGACATGACTTTTGAAGATATTAGTAATCGAACTGTTGAGGGTGAATCACTGTCAATTGATAATAACAGTGAGACATTATCATCGACAAATATTATAACTGATAAAAATAGTCGTGAAGAAGCTGGTGTTCCTGATGGTGAAGAGGATGAAAAAGAAAAGAGTATTTCCATTGAAACAGCATCAATTATTTCATCAACAATAACAACAACAGAACCAACAGAACCAAGATATTCATTTTTACATTCTGAGATGATTTCAAAAAAGTCTGTATTTTCAACAAAACCAATTAATGAAAAAAATACATCAAAAGAAATTATTGATGTATTTGATGAAACAAAAACAGCAACAACAACAACAATAACACCAACACCAACACTGGATGAAAATGAATTTATAGCATCAATTACAAAAGATGATAGTTCAACATTTGAAAGTCAATCAATTGGCTATTCAAAACGTAGAATGGCACCAAAACCACCAGAAATAAATTGTGATGATACAAATATACCATTATTTGCTAGAAAACAAAATTTTAAATCATATTTAAAATCAGATTGTCCAGTTGTACGTGAAAAAGAAAAAAGAGAACGTGCATCATCATCATACAGTCCAAAATTAAAAAAATCAATGGATACATATCAAAATACATCAGAAATATCAAATGATAATGATTATTCTGTAACATCAATATCAAGAATAAGTGGAAATATATCTTATTCATTGCCAACAGTATCAACAGATGAATTGGATAATTGTTTTGAAGAAAAAAAAAAAAGTAAATCACGTTTTTTACCATTTAAAAAATTATTACGTATGGGTGGTTCAAGAAAAGACTTAAATCTTGTATCAACGAAATCATTTTCAACATCAAAAGTTGATGATATTACGTGTGGTTTGTCACCAAAGCCAAGATTAGAAATTATTCATCCGTTAGAGCTTGATGGTGCTGCTGTTGAAGTATTACGTCATGATAAATTGGTTAAATTTAATGATGAAATAATTCATGGTGATACTAAACAAGATGTAAACCACAATACAACTGGTTAGTTGACATATTTAATTTTTTTTTTTGATTAGTTTTTCAACATGATTATTTACTTTTTATTGATATATATTTATAGCAAGACTTGGAAAGCCACCACCACCACCACCAAGATCAACTGACACAGATTCAACAAACCAAATAAATAAAGAGTTACAATCACCAAATTTGGATAACATGATGAAATTACAAACATCAATGAGAGGCTGGCAACATACTAGTGCTGTTGCTGGTGATTCAATTTATGCTAATTTGGGTAAGTTTCGACCGATACAATGCAATTAATTTGACTTGGATTTACAGCATTTATTTAATAAGTGCTTTATTTGTAGTTGATTAATTTTTTTTTCTTTTTTTTTTTTTAATAGAAAATATGTAATAACAAAAATAGCAAGCTCTCATGATTGATTATTCATCTTTTTTTTTATATATAAATAATTATATTAACATCGTTATTTTGCATTGCCAATAGCTATACTAACACGTGATTTTTCAATAAATATTATCAAATCGCCATATTACTTTATTGTACAAAAGAAATTATCATATTATATTTTTTCTTTTTGTTATTTTTAATTTTGTGGTACGGATCGACACAATTGTAAGAGAGAAAGAAAGACAGAAGCGGAAAAAAAAAATATATTGTGTCGAATAATTTAAGAATAAAATTCTCATGCATTTGATGGCAATAATATTCTGTGATAAATCACTTATTTTATAAATAAACAATACAAAAAAAAAATAAATAAAAACTGTAATTTTTTTTTTTATTATTTTTGAATATTTATAATTGTATAATAAAAACAGTTGACGTAAAAAAAAAAAAAAAACCAACGATTGTAAACTCGTTTTTAAAAATAATAAAAATGTTTTAAAAAAAAAAAAAAAAAACACCAAATAAAACAAATTAAATTCATTGCAAAAAAAAAAAAAAAAAACCCAAATTTTAAATAAAGGGAAAAAAAAAAAGATGTTAAAATAAAAAAAAAAA